>ML816935.1:44511-57470 GCA_009831015.1 Picea engelmannii
ATGCCGATTATTTGTACATGATGATGTCTGTGATGTGTTTTAATTTACATGTAATGTACAGTTTTTGATTTCCTTGAATCTTATCTGTGGGCTAGATACCGATCCATGATATAATTGGCTAATGAATCTGAAACACTATTAAGTTCTCTCGGAATGTGTTTATATTCAATGTAATCGAACATGCATTCAAGACGGCGAACTTGCAAGTGTAGACGTAGCAGGATAGGACTACAGATAGCGTAGATGCGGTTAAGTTGATAAACCACGAGTTGGGAGTCTAAGTAAATAATGATACGAGAGATACCTAGGGAGGAGGCTTGGTTCAACAGTCCAATGACAGCGTGATATTCTACCATATTGTTGGTTGCTGGTCCTAAACAGATGCCTCCTGAACTCACCACCTCGTCAAACTGATAAATAACCCATGTTGCCGAAGCAATGTTCCGGTTATGTCGGCTGGTGCCATCCGCGAACCCAAAAAAGATAGGAAAGGTAGACGTCATCTGCGCATGAAAACACAGGCACAGTCATGAGTGGAAACGGTAAAGACTCGAGCATGCGAGAGAAAAAGACACACCAAACTAAAATACAATAGTGTACAAAGTACAGATGCTAGGTGATCTAGGCATAGTACTTTTTAAGGTAAAGCCCATTTCGGGGCTCTCCCAGGGAAATTCCATCATGATCTACTAGTTCATAAGCACCTCTGTGTAAAACACGCTTCACGATGTAAGGACCGTGCCACATAGGTTCTAACTTTCCTGTTCCCAATTTATCGTGTGCTTGGTCGTAAACGAGGACTAAGTCTCCTTCTGCAAAGGTTCGAGGTTGAACGGATTTTTCATATTGACTCTTAATTCGTTTCTGATGTGCCTCATTAACGAGGGCAGCATCGCGGCGTGTTTCGTCCAGCTTGGATAGATACAAGAATCGTTCTTCTTCCACAGAAGTATGGGGCATGAGTTCTACTTTCAATTTGAGTGATGGGATTTCACACTCGATTGGTAGGACGGCTTCAATGCCATAGACCAACTGGAAAGGAGTGAATCCGGTTGAGGTTTTCACCGAAGTGTGATAGGCCCAAAGAGCGGAAAATAGTTGTAAATGCCACGTTGTTTTGTTTTCCCCTACCATGTGTTGGATCATGGTTTTTAGGACTTTGTTGATAGCCTCAACTTTTCCCGTTCACTTGAGGGTAGTAGGGGGATGAGTTTTCATGGAGAAAACCCAATTTGACATGTAACTCGCTCATCATCTGGTTTTTGAAGTGTGCACCATGGTCGGTGACGATGGCACGTGGTACACCAAAACGAGTAATGATGTGGTTGAAGAGGAATAGAGTTTCAATACGACCATCATTCAGGAAGGTAGGCATAGCCTCAGCCCGTTTGGTGAAGTAGTCGTCGACGACGATGATGTAACCGTGCCCCCCGGATGAGGTAGGCTTACATTGCATGAAATCAATACCCCATTTGGAAAAGGGGCCGATGGAAATAATGGGGTGCAGTGTAGTAGGGTGGGTGCGTGCGTTTTTGTTGAAGATTTGGCAGGGTGGGCATTTTTTGACGGCCTCGATGCAATCTTTGAAGATCGAGGGCCAAAAGTAGCCGGCACGTAAGATTTTTTGGGCTGTGGCCATCCCAGAAAGGTGACCGCCACAGGCGCCAAGGTGACAATCGTTCAAAACGCATTCAGCCTCTTCGTGAATCAGACATCGCCGAAGGATGGTGTCAATACCACGGCGATACAAAGTGTCGCCGAGGATGAGATATTGGCGAGAGTGGTGACAGATGCGTTGACGCTCTTCGCGAGAGATGTTGGGATGAAAACGTTGAGTTTGAAGGTAGAGGAGAATGTCTCCGTACCAAGGGTCAGAGGTGCTGATGAGGAAGAGAGATTCATCGGGGAGAGAATCTCTAGGTTCAATGTTTTCCTCGGCACAAGGGAGAGCACAGATAAGCTCAACAAACACCAGGGATTTTTTGTCTTTAGCCTTCGTAAACTCGAGATCGAATTCTTGGAGAATAACAATCCATTTCGAATATTTGCCCCCAAGTACTTGACGCGTCAAGACGTGGTACATGGGGTTGGAGTCTGCGATTACAATGGTGGTGCGTAATAAGATGTAGTGGCAAAATCTTTGGACAGCAATGATGGCTGCCATAGCCAGTTTCTCAACATGCGAATATCTGAGTTCGGGTCCGGATAAACTCTTGCTCAAATAATAAATCACGTGTTCTTCATTGTTAGAGTCCTCTTGAACTAACACCATCGCAATGGTAGAAGTAGAAGCGGCCAAGTAAAGGATATAATACTTTGTATATTCGAGAGGATGTAATAAAGGAGCGTGGTTCAAAGCGTGCTTGAGAGCGTCGAATGACCGTTGGGAAGTGTCATCCCAGATGAAAGGGACGTTCTTTTGCAGAAGCCGCATAAATCCTTTAGTGATCTCGGCATAATTGCAGATGAAACGACGGAGAAATTTTTCTTTGCCTTGCAAACTTTGGAGTTGGGTTAAGTTGGTAGGTGGGGGTAAGGCTAGGATGGCCTTGATCTTTAAGGGATCCACCCTGATCCCATCTTTGGAGACGATGAAAGCGAGGAGTCAGCCGGATTCGACAGCGAAAATGCACTTATGTGGGTTTAGACGAATACGATAGAAACGACATTGAAGAAAAATTGCCCGCAAGTGGCCAATGTGGTCAGGTCGGTTGGATGAATGGGCGGGTAAATCATCAAGGTAAGGTTCGGCGATATGCTTGATGTCGTGGAAAGCGTACGACATGGCGCGCTAGAAAGTAGCACCAGCATTTTTAAGGCCAAACGGTAGCTTTCGGTAGGCGGAAGTTCCCCAAGGGCAGATGAAGACTTTCTTATGTTGATCAGCAGGTAAGATTTCAATCTGGTTATATCCAGAAAAGCCATCCATGAAAGAGAAGATTATGCTTCCTGCACAATTATCGATGATTTGATCGATGAAAGGCATCGGGTAGTTGTCCTTAGGACAAGCTTTGTTGAGATCTCGGTAATCTACGCAAACACGGATGGTTCCTTGTTTCTTGTCAACCGGAACGAGGTTGGAGACCCATTCTGTCAAAGGGACGGGATAGATGAAGCCATATTTTAGAAGTTTTTCAACTTCTTCCTTTATAGCTGCCATTTTCTTGGGATGAACCGGGCGGAGTTTCTGTCGAACCGGTTTTGCGTCAGGGTAAGTCTTGATTTCGTGTATTACGATTGAAGGGTCAATCCCTGGCATTTCCTCGTAGCTCCATGCGAATACATCGCGGAATTATTTGAACAAAGCGGTGTAAGAAACCACTTTGTCGGGCATGCAATTAGCACCAAGATTAATGTTTTCCACAACACCTTCTTTGACTGAAATGTCAATTGTGATTGTAGTCGAGATGTTTCCCATGTTCCCCTCAGAGAAAGTATCTTGTGTGAGGATAGGGGATTGTGGAGCATCGGTAACATCGGGGGGGGAGACAGATCGTATGTATTGAACTTCTTCCAAGGGCGGAAGAAAAGAGGATCGATGGTGGTTATCATCCCAGGGAAAATCATCAATGTTGAGCATTTCCATAATAGATTCGTTCGAAGGAAAAATATGGGAAATGTAATCAACGACAAATGATAGGGAATCCAACCACGAGGGCACCGAGTAAGCATCAGGTGCCAATGAATGTGAAGTGTTGGGAGAGGGAGAGGTAGATTGGATAGCTACGTATGCGACCTCGACTGGGCTGAGTGGCATGGTGTCAATGAGCACATCGAATTCCAAAGGACTAGGTACAATCCAAGGATCAGATGATTCCAAGGATTTATAAGGCATAGTCGAGATCATGTTGACAGCAACAATGTGGTGTGCAGTAAGTGGAAGTGGTGTAGGGAAAGTACCCATAAGGCTAGAATCTTTCAATAAGCCAACACCAACGATTTCATACGTAACTGGGTGGTCTCCCAAAAAAGGAATGTTGTTGGTGGAAGGGATGCGAGCGTCGGGTGTACAGAAGTCAAGTTGATCGACGGTTACAATTTTGCCTTGATGGGGGAATTGTACACATCGAAACACCGATGAGGCGACGACAGACATAGCGTAGAACCAACTTCTTCTGAGTAATAAGTTGTAATCGAGGGGAGCATCGACCACCTCGACATCAACGGTAATAGTTTTACCGCCCAATTGAACGAAGAGGGATTGCAGTAATCCGTGAGGATGGAAACCTCGTCCATCGAAAGCGCGTAACATCATAGGGGATTTGTTAAGGGCTGGTGATTTTAGGCCTTTCCAACAGGCTAGATACATGACACAGGTAGAGGCTCCCTCATCCAGGATAGTTCGGTGGATTTGTTGATTGTGAACAACAACATCAATTTGGAAAGCTAGCTGGTGGGAGAGTCGCGGTTGATGATCATCCAGGTTAAACATGATGTAGTTTGATGACTTGGGATCAAAAGCGCCAATAGCAGCTAAGAGCGTCCTACGTTGGTTAGGAAAGTGTTGTAAAACTTCCAATGCGGACATGGCACACGGGGCTTGGGCCAAATATTCTACAATATTGTAATTTTGGGCAGCCCGTGAATTAGGATTGAAAGTGGATTTCCGGATGGTACTCTTAGGAGGGCGTAAGATGGAGTCAAAAGAAGGTTTCTCAATCTGAAGTGGCCCGAATGGAGGTCTAACAGATGGAGGATTAACAGCAGATGGTGAAGGATCTGGCGAAGAACCATTAGCATTCTTCGACTTGTCGGGTTTAACTGGCGTGTCGTATGTCGCAGAACGAGTGGTTAGATTAACCCCGTTAAACATGTAAATGTGGGCGCTTGTCGAGGCGTCATCAGGGGGTTGGTTGGAACTGCCCCCCAGCGTGGGGGTTTGTGCAACCAAAGATTGTTGTTGCGGAAAAGGCTGAGTAAGCACAGCGGGTTGCGAATTTCCTTTGAAAAGTTTAGCCACTTCATCACGATGTGGGCAGTCTCGAGTGTAGTGATCGTCACCGCAAATGATACATGGGAATTTTGGTTTGCGATGTGGTTGTTTTCCGGCAGCAGGGGTTTGCGGTTGGGTTTTGGGTTGTTCGTTGTTATTGTTCTTCTTTGTTTTGTTTCTCGCTTTTTTCTTTCCCCCAAGTTGTTGTGAAGGGGTTGATTGGACCGCATTCACATCAGAGACCTGAGTTTGGGTGGGGGTAGAAGAGGGTGCAGTCGAACTGGGAGCAGCCGTCGAAGCGGGCTGCTGAGTCGTTCCATTGGACTGTGTAATAGATTGGGTTTTGATAGAGACAATAACTCCATCTGCATGCGAAGCAGTCGATGCTTTGGATGGATCATTAGTGGCATGGGTAGCGTTCGGTATCAACTCATACAGAGTACCTGATTGTGAATAAACTAAGTCTAAGTACTGAGCTCGGGTGATGGCTTCTTCCTCGGTGACCACACCGCCCATGGCAACATCACGAGCGATCTGGGGTAATAATGATTTCGTGAACCATTCCGCTAATAATTGGTTGGGGATGACCGCTTTGATTAGCCTTCGTCGTCGTCTCCATTCATGGATATGATCGGAGATGTGTATGGAAGTTTTCTGACGAAGAGAGGTTAATAGTTCAGTACCCGTCTCGTATCGAATGGGTAGTTGGAAGTGTGTGAGGAAGGACATGGCGAGGGAGTTGAAATTGTGAAAAGATGTGTGTGGTAATTCAATGTACCATTTTGCTGCGGAACCCGTAAGTGGTCGTTGGAAAAGACGCAAACGAATAGAGTCATCCATGAGGGAGTTGGATGAACACCACAAATGGAAATTCATCACGTGGTTGTTTGGGTCTTCTCTAGATTTTCCGTCAAATTTTGGGATATCAGAAGGAAGTTTTGCTGGAATAGCTGGCCAAACCGGAGAATGATAAATGGGATCATACGTTAACCGAGACAAGTCTGGAAGATCCAGGGTAGCCAGAAAAGGTAGTTGTCGGTTAACCTGTGGGTAATGTTGGTGTGGCAGGGGTACACCAGTGGGGCCCATTACCGGGTTATGTGGATAATTATAACTAGTGGGCCCTCTCATATGAGGTTGGTTTTGAACAAGGGACGTAGGATTTGAGGTGTTTTGAGAAGCATGTGTGAGCGGAGGATAACCGGATGGGTTTTGAAGGTTATGGGTTGGGTTGGGAATTTGTCCATAAGGAGGTTGTTGCGGAGCCTGAAAATTTTGTCCTGCCGGGAATTGTGGGTTTCCTGAAAAAGGAACGTTCCATGGATTAGGTGCGGCAGGCACATTTTGTCCCGTGAAGGCATGCGGATTTCCTTGAAAAGGGATGCTCCACGGATTGGGTGCAAAGGACATATTTTGTCCTTGTGGTTGATGGTGGACTCCGATTTGAGTTTGCCCCCCAGCATGAGGGTGCCCCCCGAATGGAATTTGTCCTCCGATGGGAGGATTCCCCCCAGCATTAGGGTTCCCTCCGGATGGAATTTGTCCTCCAGAGGGGGGATGCCCCCCAGTTTGAGGTAGAGTTCTCAGGATATGAAAGTTGGATGCCAATGACTGACCAATGTTGTCGATCGGGTTAGGACCACCAAGGCCAGTCCCTCCAGGTTGTTGGATAGGTATGGAACTTCCCGGTACAATTTGAGTAGTGGTTTGGGCAGTGGTGGTATTGGATGCATTCAGTGCCCTAAATCCAAAAGGGAGATTAGGTCTTGGTGTTACAGGTGTGCCAATCGGGGCTTGATTAACTACCGAATTACCGGCAGGGATAGTTGGAATGTGCGGGGCCATTGTCGAATGGGCCATCTGGAGGGGAATAGTAGGCCTTGGGCCAACGAACGGTATGTTCGGACCAACGGTTGGTGTGGCTATAAAAGTGGTAGTACCGGTGAAGTGATTTGGGGGTACAGTGTAGGAAAAAGATGCGTCGGCACCTTCTCCTGTTCCATAAAGATCTCGCACCAAACGTGGTGGACTCCTAACAATGTTCGTAGTCCAAAAAGGGTCATTAGCCAAAGGGTTCTGAGGAGACCCAGCCGGAATATCTAGATTGACAACAAATTCTCGAGTAGAATTTAAGTGGAGGATCTGTTGTTCGTATCCCTCCGGAATGCGGTATGCTTCCGGAGATTCAGAGACAATTCGAAAATTCTCCAAAGGGATGGGAGCTTCTTCCTGGGAAATTGTAGTGTTTTGAACCTCACTCTGTTGAGGAGATTCCTCCATAGAATGAGGGGGTAAAGGGGTGTTTCCTTCCATATTTTCTGGAGGAAGTCCCTGTAGCCTCCACGAATGGCTTGGAGGGTCGATGTTGGCGGAAAAGAGTCAGCGAAAGAAATCTATGGCCAACTAGCGAAAAGAAACAACACACGCTAAAAAATCTAGGAATCACAACCAAGCAAACAGGACCTTGTTTTGATGATCGTACTAGTTGGTGATGAAATCCAACGTCGCGTGATCAAGTCCATAAGGGGTGGGGGTATGGTGGAACAATTACAATGGTGACCTGCTTAACAAACTTATGCCTTAGTGCAAGATTCCATGCAGTAATTGTGGATTTACCCTCCAAGGAGCCCGAGTGAGTTTGACCAATGTCTGTTCCAGGTACAATGAGACTTCCCGTCACCGTCACCTTGTGTAAGACCCTAAATATTATGGCCACTAAGGTTACCAATTCGCAGTCAGCCCCTGGGCGGGAACAGTCGACAGTCTGATCAGAACGTACAGGCAGGGTATCAAGCCCGAAATCAACTAGAAGGCTTCCACGCAGTAATTGTGGATTTACCTCAAAGTGACCCCCATAATACGATCCAACCACCACAATCAGTTAAACCACGGAGGGTTAGTTCCCATATCTTACCCGAATGCGACCTCGTGCGTAACCCCTGTGTGAGAGGGGGATCCCAGGCAGACTTATACAATAACTGGATTTGACTCTCCCTAACTCAGGATGCTACTGTTTGTTTTAGAAACTTTGGAGAGTTATGCTCACAGCCTAATCCAAATTACTACACCTATTCTACTGTTGGTGGAGGATCCTAGCAAAGAAAAAATTCTAGATAATTTTAATTAGCGTTGATTTTTATGGCTGTTCTTTACGCAAAACGGGTGTATGGAAGTGAAACAAATGGAATTATGACTCAGACCCAAAGAATGCATCGAATATGATAAGCAGTCATTTTCTTTCGATGAACGTCTATCTAAGGGAGAGAGAGAGTTATTTTCACTAACAAGCACAACTACGGACTGTCCTCAAACGATTCTTTTTCTCAATCAAATCCTGATGTAATGCAAAAAAATTTAAATGCCTTCTAATATGCACAATCAATCATGGAGATGCTTTTTCATTGTTCGTATATGAGTTAAAGATCAATTCAACACAGTGCTTGTCTTGCTAATTGTCTTTGTATGAATGAAAATCAAACTAGCACAAGCTAAAATCATACAAACAATGCACCCTTTCATTGCAATCAAACGAAAAGCGAAAGAAAAGAAAAAATCAAAGAGAAAAAAAAATTCACACCCAAAAATCAAAAGTTGAAGAACAATGACCTTGACTTAAATCAAGATAAAGAGGTCTGTAGGCCTTTGATGACCTTCACCAAGGTTTTTTACTCGGCTGATGAGGAGAAAAGAACAATGCATAGGTTTTGAATTTCACTCAACAGGAAAAACTCAATGAAAATGGTGAAGAAGGCTACAAGATCCAATTAACAAGGTGTTTATTCTTCAAAAAGGACAGATGTCAAGGCTGAAAGAGAAGAAAAATTGACTCACTAGATCACTCAGCAAAAGAGACACAGAGGCAAACCCTGAAAAAGATAGTTTTGGAGGGTTATTGGGCCAAAAAGAGGTTGGCGCTCTGTTTCCAAGGGAAAGGAGCGTTGTAGCGCTCTGTGCTAAGGTATTAGGAGCGTTGGCGCTCTGTCAACACTAGGTCAGGGGCGCCAGGGTCTGAAAGCCCCAAAAATGTGAAAAAATTCCAAAAATTGGGATTCAAACTTGACAAGTATGTTGATTGTGATAAGGTAGGGAGCCAATCAGCTCATGAAAACAATCAAAAGAGGAGTGAACTAGGTCTGAAACAATCAAGGGACAAAACTAGGTCAATGAGGAGGAATCGAAACAAGAGGCTTCGATTCGAGGCTATCTCCCCAGTGGAGTCACCAGTTTCTGTTGTAGGAAAATCTCCCTGCGGATAGGTAGATCGCCTCTAAGGCTTGAACTTAACCCTAGACAGAAAAATGCTTAACGTGGACACTGACTTCCTTTCAAATCTATCTAAACTAATACATGAGAAGGAAGGATAACATAAGTACCTCTTAATCGACGTTTGTCCCTGCACGCTCCGAGTTGCGCTCCAATCCTTGTCTCCTCGCTGAGTTCTACAGGCAAACAAGATACGACCACTTCCTACTCTATTGATATTAGCTTGAAAACAGATCTATCAATTAATGATAAGTTCATGTAACATCAGGCACAAACTAGAAAGAAACAGGCCAAGCGTGTCATATTAATGAGAATAACGACAATAGTACTTACAATCGTAGATGCGAATGCGACAGCTTCGTCAAGTCCCCTTCGTCTAACCCTTGCTCGAAAGATCCACAACCTGGTTGACAGCAACTTCACTGATCATTTCTCCTTCGACTGACTGTGTATTTCCTATGAGATCATATGTTTCATGCTAGCAATTCTTCCCCCTTTCCACCATCATAGAGCTTGCTTATATAGGTTGAGAGGAGCTTAACCTCTTGAGTTATGTTTAGAACAAGTTGGGAACCTCCTCCTTAGATCAAGGATCTATTGATGAAACCAAGAATTCGAGTACAACTGCCTCCTAATCTCGAAATATCATTTCCTTATTCTCCTCACCGGGCTAACAACTGACCCAGATTAGGGAGCGCTCCTTCAAAAGGGGCATCAGAGCGCTAGAACGCTCCCAGAGAGGCTTAAGGGGAGCGCCAGCGCTTAAAAAGTGGGCAGCGCTCCTACAGAGGGGTAAGGAAACATTATAACTCTCTCTGAAGCCTTATAGGGGAGCGCCAGTGCTCCTAAGGCTGTTTCAGGGGAGCGTTCACCCTCAAAACTCTTGATTGGAAGCCCTTTTCAGGTGTTAAGAGATGTTTGACTCCAGTGAACCAGTTCTCCTTCTTCAAACCATGTACATAAGATGTTTTAAGTGCCTCCTTAGTGTCGTCATCATGGTATTATGATTCAACAACATTTGCGACACTTGTAACCAACTTGCGACACTTGCGAAAGTTGTAAGGAAGTTGTGACACTTACGACAATTGAGAGGAATATGCGACACTTATCCAGTTGAGTGATTTTGATGTGTAACACCTCTCACATAAAGTTTTCTAAGAAATAAAAATAATCACTTGAATCTTTCATGAGCCCAAGCAGGAAAAGTGTTGTTGCCCTCTATGATACCAATTTGTAACACACCCAACCCCTAAGTACCCGTTTTAGGGATGGGGCATCAAAATTCCACTTTCATTAATCATCTTGAATCCTCTTATCAAGATCTCCACCACTTTCTTCTCATCAAGATATTTCCAACCATCGTTACCATGCTCAAATCCGAGCTCTGGATAGAGAGTTATGCCCTTATGAAGTTGTGGGAGCATCATTGGTCGGTGCCCCCGTGGGTCCATCTCATTCATACTATCCCAAGGTTCCCCGAAGTCCGAGAGATTCCTAGCACTCCTACATCTATGTTGGAAATCCATCCACTGTTAAATCCACCGACGAGGCTTCATCCTCATTTAATGTATAGGGTTACAAAAATTCGGCGTTGAGCACCCCTTTATCTTTCTACGTGCATATCCTTTGGAGTCTCGAAATCCAAAACTCTCGAAGGATCCAGAAATATTTCCACGTAGCTTTGGCCTTCATACCTTTCAACACTTCACTAAGTGTTGGACCTGTTCACACTTTGCACGGGTCTCTCCTTCAAGCTTTTATACTCAGGCGAGTATATGTGCACTCCTTCCACTCACTCTACGATTTTTCACGCAATCTCTCTTGAGCTATTGAGTCTAAAAACGATTCTGCCTTTGCACTCCTTGCGTTGCCACAATGCACTCCTTGCACCAAGATTTTATAAGAGAAACAATTGAAATTTATAGAACATCAAAGGTTCATTCATTCAACCATGAAATACACACACAGACACATAAACTTTGAAAATAGATAAAATAAAATTACCCAATTAACTCAGAGATAAGCAAACTCAGACATTCAAATAATGCATTTCAATCCAAGTGCAAAGGGTGAACAACATACTTATCTATTACAATCAATCACTGACCAACTAACTGTGGGTGTTCTACTTTCCACCCAACCATAGGTTCAGAGGCATTCATTCTTATCACTCTAGACACCCTCGTGCCAATGCATGATATCACTAGGGAACCTTTGCAGTTTCTCAGAGGTTCTTTCTCTGTCACAGCCTCTGTGAGGTTTATTAGATGCTCCCTCAGCATCAAGCTCATGAACTTCTACTTAGGTCTTGTTTTCTGCAAATTCTGCTAGATCCTTTCTCTTGTTCTTTCCTTTTAACCATAACAACTTTAATCCTTTTGTTCTTCTTCTCCACTCGAGAACCTCACGTGCTCCTCCTCTTTCTCTCTGCTTATCCAGGTCGTGCATTCCCCTCTCCCTGATATGTCTCCTTCTTCTTTGCCTTTTTGTGTATTCTTGCATGCCTTTTTCCTCCCCATGAAGATTCTGGACCTATCATGTTCCTTCTATGAGATGAAACTTGGGTCAACCTGAGCCTATAGGAAAACTGCACTCTGTGGTACTTCGGGCTAACTGTTTTATGTTTCCTCGGCCAAACCCTCCATGCTTCCATTCATAGGGGTAGTTTATTGTTCAACCACTAGTATTTCTTTCATTAGTTGATTTTTCCTTGAGATCCGGATGAAGCCTATTATTTCAACAAGGAGAATTTGGGTCATTTTGACATAGCGAACCCCCTCTATTGTTTCCTCACTCTTTCCTCTAGTGATATCATGGCCAATACTTCAAGGCTTCACCCCCACAATCATATATTGACAATCTAAACAATAATACATTTACAGTGTTCCCATGCCATAGATAAAAAGAATGGTGATCATAATTCATGATTAATTACAAGCTAGGGGAAACATGGGTATTACAGAGATTCTAACCCTTTGAGTAACCACAATAAAAATCTATTAATCAATTATATTATTAAATATGATAAGAATTTATATCATAATATATTTAAGTCTTAAGATAAGAATTTATATATTAATATATTTAAGTCTTACTATAACAATAAATCTTTTAAATTAAATGTAAAATATTTAATTTGAATATTTTTATTATTAAAAATAAAATATAAAAATGAATATTTATAGAGTGTTTTGAAACGTCCAAGATTTCAAGTAAACACTCCATCCATCATCCCAAACAAATAAAAATTCATATGATTATACAACAACTAAAAAAAAACATGCAACCCAAATAAATATTTATTATAATACAATTTTTTTAAATATTATTATGAAAATAAATAATTTCTAAATTAAATATAAAATATTTTATTTATAACTCAAAAAAATCTACTAAACAACTTACATAATATGATATCTTAATATTTATTATAATACAATTTTTTTAAATATTATTATAAAAATAAATAATTTCTAAATTAAATATAAAATATTTTATTTATAACTCAAAAAAATCTACTAAACAACTTACGTAATATAATATCTTAATATTTATTATAATACAATTTTTTTTAAATATTATTATGAAAATAAATAATTTCTAAATTAAATATAAAATATTTTATTTATAACTCAAAAAAATCTACTAAACAACGTACATAATGTGATATATTAATATAATATCGAGAAAAGTAATCAATTTAAAGACTTCACCTACAACCTTTTACTTATAATTCATATTATTTAATCATTATAACTAACTC
>ML816935.1:57575-67981 GCA_009831015.1 Picea engelmannii
ATATATATATATATATATATATATATATATATATATATATATATATATATATATATATATATATATATATATATATATATATATATATTAATTTTTACTTTTTACTTTTGTTCAAGCAATAGAATATAGTTGTAGGTGAGATTACCAACCATACATTTTGATTTTAATAGATTATAATAAGTAAGGAGAGGATATTTGTGCATTGTTTATTAAATTAACGTCTAGTAGTCTACATTTATTACTTTTCCATTAAACATCTAGTAAAGACTTTTTGATTGATAGTGTACTCAATGAACAGATATGACACTTGAGTGAACACTACATTTAATATGCACATATTCTCCAAGATAACTCCAATAAAAACAATCCCAAAGATGCATGGACTCCTCACAACATCTCTATAATTAACCTCGCTTTCTTTGTTTTTCACATCCATTCCTGGTTCTTCATTATCAGTAAGAGTTGAGCTCTGTTGCAATTTATGTTGCTTTCTCTGGTGAGGTTTCAGACCTCTCTCATCTCTGCTCTAATGTATAAGATCATTTTGTAGACTGTACTGACCATGTGTTGTGCATCCAGGAAATGACGTTTTATGGCTTGTTTTGTTGGGGCTCCTTTCAATGCTCCAAGATGCAGACAGTTCCGGCGATTCCGGATGGATCAATGTTAATGCTACATTTTCTGTTGGTAATGGTGGTACACTGGGTAAGTTGTGATTGCATTTCAAAATAATGGGTCCCAAGAACTACTTCTGTTTTTTTTCCAAGTTTCAATGTGATTTTGATTCGTTGGTTGCTTTGTTTCAGGTAGTGATTGCGGTTACAACGCGTATAACCAGATCTATGGTAGCAAGACCATGGCTTTAAGAACTACATTATTCAACAAAGGTTTCAGCTGCGGAGCTTTCTATGAAATCCAATGCAACGATGACCCAAAACGGTGCCTTCCTAGGTCTATCGTTGTCACTGCTACGGACTTCTGCCTGCCAGACAGTGCGCTTTCCTATCATGAGGGTGGATGGTGCAATCTTCCCTGGGAGCACTTTGATATCTCGCCATTTGCTTTCAAGCACATTACCAAGTACACAAAGGGCATCGTCCCTGCTCAATACATAAGGTTTTGTGGTTTTAGATCTCTCTACTTGATTCAATGTTGTTTTGAGTTTTCTGATATCAGTTTTGAATTAGTGTCAGTTTCTTGATTCAGGGTGTAGTGTCAAAGAAATGGAGGAATTCAGTTCACCATAAATGGTCACTCATACTTCAATTAGGTTCTCATCACTAATGTTTATGTCAAGGGCTTCCTCGAAGTCCCAGAGCTTCCTAGCACTCCTACATCTATGGTGGAAATCCATCCACCATTAAATGCATCGACGAGACTTCATCCTCATTTAACATATAGGGTTATGAAAATTCGGCGTTGAGCACCCCTTTATCTTTCTACTCGCATATCCTCTGGAGTCCTGAAATCCCAAACTCCCGAAGGATCCAAAATTATTTCCACGTAGCTTTGGCCTTCATCCCTTTTGGTTTACCTAATATACTACACCCCAAACCTCAGGAGTTCGAAGCCCCGAACTCCTAAAGGATCCACCCTTATGCATGGTGGCGCATTAAATGTAGAGGCAAGGACAGGTGGGTCTTGAGTACTCCACCTGTTATTATGCCAAGCGAGTATGTGCCAGGGGGGTGACACGTGGTAAGGCAATGACATATGGCCCCATCAATGGGTGACACATGTCATGTTCTAATGGGCACATAGGATCTGTGAAGAGCATGAATTATGGTGACACGTGGCAAGTCGAACGAGGTTCCATGTCACCCTAGGTGATTTCAGCATGCCACATCACTCCGGTCTGACATCCTTCCAATGCCCCTAATATCCCACGGTCGAGATGTGTGCACGTAGATCCATAGATATACAACCTTCGTTCTTTCACAACTTCGACCTTTGGGGAATACTCTATGTAACTTCCTCTCTGCTCCCATAGTGGTCAGCGTTGGGCTGACCACGATCTATATCCAATGGTTAGGAGGGATCCCGAAGCATCCTCGGATCGACGGTCTATGTGTACTCAACAATGGGAGGCCAAGATCTACTCCGACCTTTAGGAGTTCTCGATCCAAAACACAACACACCTAAGATCTTCCAAAGCATCGAATTATGAACCACGCTCGATTTATCACCACATGCACCTGCGGCACCAACAACCAAGATTTTCTATGGCCTTCAGAGCTTTGGGAAACTTGCATGCTCTTGTGATCATACTTCAATTTTGCTAGTTAACCGGACTTCCGGATAACCGTTGATCTGCGAACACATGTCCCTCTACTACCAACCACCCAGATTAATATCAGGCTCCAAGACTTCGAAGAATTTCCTCCTTTACGATATACACACAAAATTCTCTGAACTCGCAAAGTCTAAAAGACTTTGAGGGGTTAACACCTACGCTTCTTCTCCAAATCTAAGAGTCATGAAAGACTTTGGATCCTCTCGAACGGATCTTGTCTTCTCATCCTCTAGACAAATGGATCCTCCCTTTTGAGCAATAAATCTTGTTATCTTTCCCATTTTCATCATCTTTAAAGGACTTAGGCTCTGGCGCATGCTTTGTGCTCTTTCTCTTGAACTTGAGACTTAGAAAAATCTCCTGCATAGTCCTTGCACTCGCTCACCTTGAGATCCTTTCAACACTTCACTAAGTGTTGGCCTTGTGCACACTTTTCACGGGTCTCTCCTTCAAGATTTTATACTCAAGCGAGCATATGTGCACTCTTTCCACTCACTCTACAAAATTTCACGCTATCTCTCTTGAGCTATCGAGTCTAAAAACGATTCTTCTTTTGCACTCCTTGCGTTGCCACTGTGCACTCCTTGCACCAGGATTTCAAAAGAGAAACAATTGAAATTTATAGAACATCAAAGGTTCATTCATTCAACCATGAAATACACACACAGACACATAAACTCTGAAAATAGATTAAATAACATTACCCAATTAACTCAGAGATAAGCAAACTCGGACATTCAAATCATGCATTTCAATCCAAGTGCACAGGGTGAATGACATACTTATCTATTACAGTCGATCATCGACCAACTGATTGTGGGTGTTCTCCTTTCCACCCAACCATAGGCTTAGAGGCATGCATTCTTAGCACTCTAGCCACCCCCATGCCAAGGCATGATATCACTAGGGAACCTTTGCAGTTTCTCAAAGGTTCTTTCTCTATCACAACCTCTGTGAGATTTATCAGATGCTCCTTGAGCATCAATCTCGCGACCTTCTAATAAGGTCTTTTTTTCTGCAAATTCTCCTAGATCCTTTCTCTTTTTCTTTCCTTTTAACCAGAATGACTTTAATCATTTTGTTCTTCTTCTCCACTCGAGAACCTCACGTGCTCCTCCTCTTTCTCTCTGCTTATCTAGGTCGTGCATTCCCCTCTCCCCAATATGTCTCCTTCTTATCTGCCCTTTTGTGTATCCTTGCACACCTTTTACCTCCCCAGGAAGGTTCTTGACCTATCAAGTTCCTTCTGTCAGAAGAAACTCGGGTCAGCCTGGGCCTGCAAGAAAACTGCACTCTCTGGTCCTTCGGGCTGACAATTTTCTGTCTCCTTAGCCAAACCCTCCATGCTTCCATTCATGGGGGTATTTGATTGTTCAACCACTAGTATTTCTTTCATTAGTTGATTTTTCCTTGAGATCCAGATGAGGCTTATTATTTCAGTAAGGAAAATTTGGGTCATTTTGACATAGCGAACCCCCTCTATTGTTTCCTCACTCTTTCCTCTAGTGATATCATGGCCAGTACTTCAAGGCTTCACCCCCACAATCAGATATTGATAGTCTAAGCAATAATACATTTACATTATTCCCATGCCATAGATAAAAATAATGGTGATCATAATTCATCATTAGTTACAAGCTAGGGGAAACATGGGTATTACAGAGATTCTAACCCTTTGAGTAACCACAATACAAATCTTCTAATCAATTATATTATTAAATATGATAACAATTTATTTCATAATATATTTAAGTCTTACTATAAGAATTTATATATTAAAGTCTTACTATAACAATAAATCTTTTAAATTAAATGTAAAACATTTAATTTGTATTTTATTATTATTAATAATAAAAAGAATATTTATAGAGTGTTTTGAAACGTCCAAGGTTTCAAGTAAACACTCCATCCATCATCCCAAACAAATAAAATTCATATGATTATACAACAGCTATAAAAAAAAATAAAAACATACATACCCAAATAAATATTTATTATAATACAATTTTTTTAAATATTATTATGAAAATAAATAATTTCTAAATCAAATATAAAATATTTTATTTATAACTCAAAAAATCTACTAAACAACGTACTTAATATGATATCTTAATATTTATTATAATACAATTTTTTTAATTATTATTATGAAACATAAATAATTTATAAATTAAATATAAAATATTTTATTTATATCTCAAAAAACTCTACTAAACAACGTACATCATTTTTTTTTTTATTCTCACATTTTTTTCCATGCATTTCCTTCTCATATATTTATGGTTCACATTCTTACATTGAGCTTATTATATTGATGCAAGAGAAAAAAATGGTCAAGATGCATGAGGCCCTACATGCCATCAACCTAGTCTCCTACCTCATCCATGGTCTTGAACCTTGCCTTTGTTTATGCTCATAACACCTCAGCTTATAGCTAACTATTGTTGTGTGGATCCAATTCAAATCACACCCCTCCATTGAGAGGCTTTTGGTCCCCAAAATATTTCAATGATAGGTGAGAGAACTTTCTTTCAATATAGTTCTTGGCATACCATTTTTCCTTCCTTGGTGTCTTCGCTTTGAGGCCAATCCACCAAATTTCTTGTCAACCTCTACGAGTTACCCATTCCTTTCACTACACAACTATCTCTTTCTTTAATTCTCCAAGAGTGTTGTGAAAATTCATGAACACTGGGGAGAACCTAATGGTCCTCTTCTCCATCCAACATGGAGGGATTGAAGAGCCTTATATACTCCACATTCACCATTGAGATCATTTGCATATAAGTACCGAAGTCTCATTATGAGGGGATTTTCAATGTCCACCTACACAACAATATCAAAAGGTTTGTATCTAAGGGGATAGAGTTTATTCACTACTCCTTGCAATCGTTCCTTTAGAGGTAAATCCACACCTTATATCCAACATGAAATTTATGATATTCTCTATGTTGTTCATTTCTAGATTTATGTTATTGATGGCTTCTCTCAAGCTTCTCTAGTAACTTCAGAGTATTTTCCTAATCTTGTCCACAAATGTGCTTGCCTTGTTCTCATGTCCTTGCAACTATGCTTCATCCTTCTACTACCCATACAGAATGTCAAATGTTCAATGAGATAAATAGTTGAAGCAAGTCTCAAAAGGTGATATTTTGGTTGAAGAATGTAGTGCTCAATTATATGAGTGTTGGATGTACACCGAGTGCTTGTCCGTTGTCCTTGGATGCTTGCTATTGTACCCTCTCAACAATTATACCAACTTCCAGTTGACAAATTTCATTTGTCCATTAGTGTGGGCATCAAATGCATGGAATACCTCATCTTAGTATCCATTATCTCCTAGAGTATTGTCAAAAATATACCCAAAAACCTATTATATCAATCAGGTATGATGGAGCTCGAAAATAAAAAAATGTACCCACACATGACTAAAGAATAAATTAGTTGCTTCTCATCTAGAGACCATCTTGTTGCATGGAGTAGCACACACATCTTGTTGAAATGATGTATCACAACAAACAACTAGTCGTGGCCTTTCTATGAAATATGAAAATTTCCATAATAAAAAAAATAAGAATATATTCATTATTTTTTACTTTTATACAATTATAATGAAAAATATAAAAAATATTTTCATTATTCTCTACTTTTATATAATTATAATGAAAAATTAAAAAAATATATTCATTATAATGATATAATAACTAGACATATATGGTGGAACTGTATATGACCCAAGTTTTGGGTGCAAGATTTATAATAGAGCCAACCTAGGGGTCGGTCGAGCTCCTATAAATGGTTGTTGAATACGTTTTTTTCTTGTTAATGCCAATAAGCGAACCTGTGCACTGAGTTGTTACTAGTAAAAGTAGAATGAATATGCATTGAGGATGGCAGGAATACCCTCTTCTGTGTTACACATTTTTCACTGAAATGTTCCGATATATACAATTTGACAGTTGGGGCCTTACACTTCCTTGGGAACCCTTGTCACCCTATTTTGAAGCCCATCCGACCACTTTCCACACTTGACTATTTCTTGACATCTCTTTCGCGGATCGTCGAGTTCACGGGTTCAGGAAATTTCCAATTTCTAGTTGTTGTTTCATGTGCCCGCTACCTTTAGACTTATTTCCAAGTATATGCAATATGTATGCAAATTCTCCAGAAACATACAAAAAATATCTTGCTAGGAAATGAAATATCTATTGTAGATTTGAATATATTGGAATTTATTTTCCCTCTTCTATACTTAACCAAATTACTGTTTCTTTTTCCCCTCTACTCTCTCTTTCTCGTTACTTAGTCGTTTTTCCAAAAAATGTATCAATGCGCACGTTTGTGGACTCACAGGTTCACATTTGCGCTCTTGATTTTGTATCGTGACTCCGACTAACCACTAGCCATTGGATGCCTTGCCACTTTTCAGATCGCAAATTCTCGGGCAGGTGGGCTCTATATTGCACTTTCATTGTTTCATGACCTACAAACAACACCTGGACCTCCACAATATGAAAATTTACTGCCGCACTCCCACATCATACCATCTTCCGTGATACACAATTTTCACAAGTTTCGAGACCTGCAATTTTACCTCTGGTTCCTCACGTCTCCTGGGGAAATATTGTCACCCTATTTTGAATCCCCTGCGTCTACTTTCCATATTTTTCCATTTATTGGAATCTCTTTCGTGCCTCCAATTCCATACTTACTCAAATTTTTTGCTTGCGGATTCATGGATAGGTGGACTACACTTCCAGTGTTCCTTGACCTGCAAACAACCCCCCAAATTCTGCAATATCCAAATTGACTTCCAGACTCCTACATCAGCCCCTCTTCTATGTTACACAGTTTGCACTCAAAATTTCTAATCAATACAGTTTGACCATTGGGGCCTCATGTCTCCTTAGGAACCTTTGTTAGCCTATTTTGAATCATGTCCGACCGCTTTCCATGACCATTTCTTGCAATCTCTTTCGTGGATCCTCGGGTTGGCAGGTTCAAACAATTTCCAATTCCTAGTCGTTGTTTTTTATGCCCACCACCTTCACAATTCTTTCCAAGTATATGAAATAAGTATATAACTTCTCCAGAAACATGCAGAAAATATATTGCCAGGAAATGGGATATCTATTACATATGTGAGTATATTAACCCTTCTTTTTCATCTTTTATACTTAACCAAATTATCATTTCTCTTTTCCCTGTACTTTATCTTTCTCATTACTAAGTTGTTTTTCCAAAAGTTGTGAACCTAGGTATAGTGAAAATAGTGAGTTCCAGTGGTCCGGTTTCGAATTGCAAATGACAGAAGTGTTTTCTACAAAATGTGTATCACGGAATTGTTGGGTGCAAAATGTATATGATGGAAGTGTTGGGTGCAAGATGTATATCACGGAACATGCGAGATAAAAATTAAATAGCACTAAGTTGGGACACCACGGTGAGATAATTGGCTAATTTTTGAAAGGGACGGTGGTCGGTCGTGTTAATATTATGGTATCTGCGGGAGGTATTTACCCCCATGTGTGAACCTGACAAGAATAGAAGACTCCGAGAAGCAAGAGAAAACCTAATGAGTTGGATAATAACCCTAGAAGCCTTGTCGGCTCAAGAAGATCATTTATATTAGGCTATTAGCCCCTCCAAGAGAAGAATTCGACCATAATTAATAATAATATATTGAACAGACACATACCTAGAAGGAGAAGTCGTCCCCAACGAACTAGCAAGATTACTATAAATATAGGGCACCAGTTATCATTTGACAGCATCTCATAATTGCAGTTTCTCAGTTGGTGCGCACTGCATTTGCAGTCTGGTGCGCAGGTTTGGAGGAGGGTTGCAGGTGCAGTTGCAGTAGCAGCTAGTTCTCAGTATTGGCTTGAATATATCTTGGCTAGGGTTTGGAGGAGGGTTGTAGGTGAAACTGAAGTAGCAGCTAGTTCTCAGTATTGGCTTGAATATCTCTTGGCTAGGGTTTGGAACATCTGATCACCCTTTTGTGATGTGCTATCCTTGGGGATTGATGCGCTACTCTTTGTTTGGCTATCTAGCCTAGGGTTTTCTTCCGGAGGAATTCTCAGTCAAGGTTAAGGTGCTCAGAGGGAGTCTTTGGCCTGTGGTTGGGTGATGAGGGTATCATCAATGGTAAAATGATCACACCATCTTCTATATTCTAATAGGTCAGGCTCTTGATGTGAAGATATAAATGGAAATGAGGATTTGACAGTTCAGTAACCGGTCAACCCGCGGGAAATCCAGGAGCCTGAGAGAGTCAGGTTCAAGTTTAAAGGGATTTTGTTTATGTTTATTTAAAATGTTTTCATATTAATGTATCTTACTAGATTATTTGTGGTCCAAATGTAAACCATGTTTGAATTTGAATGGTGTTTTTGGCTCGCAATTTTTTCTCAAACCCACAAGCAATAGAGAAAAAAATATATGACTTTACATTTTGTATATCGAAGAATATTTTGAAATATAGGAAGCTGCAATATATGCACAATATAGAACATGAACATGTACGGGGAAATGAATTAATTTTAAGAAGAAATAAAAATTTCAAATAACAACACCAAACATTGAAGATCACCATAGAACAACCTTAGATATTTATATTCAGATAAACTGGGACACAAAATACATTTGAGAATATTTACCAAAAATATTTGTCTTCGAATTTGTAAAAAAATATATAGTTCAATACATATTCTATGAAATAAAAATGTGTTTTCTAGAATGACTCATATTGGGACTGTTGCGGACTACAATGAAAAGATGTACAAGAATGAAGTTTATAGAAAGAAGAAAGTCGGCTATGGAAAACAATAAAACATGGCAAGAAGAAAGAGAAAATTTTCAGATCTTGGTTAAATCTTTGTTAGAGTAAGTGGATGAAGACAGAAGAATGGAATTAGTATCAAATTACTACGATGATGTCCCATGCCTTGTCATTTTCTCATTGATGTCCTTTTATGGCTTTCCTCGGCTTTGACCTTCATTGGTAATTTGGTCGACAACCTTTTTGAGCCATTCTTCGATGTAGCTCCTCATGGGAACCACATTGATTTCATGTCGTATTTCTATATTGAATAATTCACTTTCCAGGTCCCTTATATCAATAGACAAGTTGTGCAATGCTTCTTGAATATCTTGGTTTTTAATCGCATAAACGACTAGCCAGGTTTTCACGTCATGTTCACCATATTCAAGAATGCCATAGAAATTTTCAAATGACAGTATTTTATAGATATGAAATTGATCATCAAATACTTTCTTGGTTAAAAACAATGAGTTGAATATCAATTTCAGGTCCTAGATTTCATTGGTGCAGGTAGCTAGATCTATCTCAGTTAGCTTCTTGAATAGTTTTTCTCTTCTAGATATGGTCTAGCTACATTATTGAACGATACCATTTAGGTTCTTTACCTTTTCTTTCTGGCATGTGTTTAGCTGGTCTTCGATCCAGGGACGGGAGATCCTCCAATCTAGAATTTGATACCAATTCGACATCCTTTTTGACACTGGGAAACTATATTGACACCTGGGTACTTGTCTCTTTAGCTTGTCTCTCTTGTGTATTGTCTATCTCGAGTAGAAAAATACATGATGAACTGGTTTGTTAGCATTTAAATCTCAACACTTGGCGTAACAATGCTTTGTGCAAAGCCCACATGGGATATTCCCATAACACTTGGTGAAACAATGTTGTCGAACAGGGCATCGGGAATGGACCTCTCCAATCAACAGCTAGTTGTTATGCTCTGCATTTTATTTATATGAAGGGAGGATATCCCACATTTATAGGGGGGGAATGTTTGTTTTTATAAATGCCAACGGTCTTAATTTATATCGACGCATTGTGCACAAAGGTCTCCTCATGGGCTCCTCCTCTATGTGTCTTGGCACTAGGCTTTGTGTTTTTGGCTAGCCCATGTTATGTGTGGTGTAGGTGTTTGGCTCGACAACTGTGGGCTTAGATAATTGGAGATTAGGCCTATGGGGCCAATATTTTTTGGTCAAAATAATAAGCCCAAGAAAAGATAAAAAGATAAAATGAACCTTTATTTCTTCACATGTAAAATGTTGTTCAAGTCTCCCCCCCCCCCCC
>ML816935.1:68014-81228 GCA_009831015.1 Picea engelmannii
CGTTTTTAGATTTTAAAACATAATAATGGTTATAATGGGTTTTGGCAATAAAAACAAATGCACACCCATGTGAAGAAATTAAGTTCTTAAGAGGATATAAATTCTTAACAAGGTATGTTGTTTTGGTAGACTATGATAGGAACTCTCACACCTATAATGAAAAACAGGATGAAGATTGCGGGATTTGGAAAACAAGCGATGATAAGATCTAATAAAGGATTAATGAAATAATATGGATGATATGGGAACGACAAAAGACCCTAGGATTTTGCAAATCTAGCACAAAATTTGGTGAAGAACTTTAAATTTTAATGGTGCGCATTTGAGTGCTAACACATGGAATGGACCTTCATGCATGGATTATGTATGTGTTGTTACAAATAAACAATGCTCCGCCTCATGTCAAAAATATACCTTCATATAATACCAAAAAAATAAGTATCTAGACTACCACACAGCCAATTGAGACTATATTGAAAGCCAAAAAAGGAGAGAAAATTATCACCAATTACTAGCGCCAAATATATACTTACATAGAAGACATTTTTCTAAGAAAGCATTATCTATATCCCACACCCTCGCACTGTTGGCAGTGTTATGTACATATTAGTAAGAGAATTATAATATCTATATATGATTATCAATTATCCCTTCTATAAAGGGCCTATGAAAGTATTCCTGAGTGTGTTTATTTTTAACTTCTTGAATATGCCATGTACCAAAATCTAGATGAAGCCACTCCTTTGACAGAGAATATACATCCTTATTCCACTCCTGATAAACATTCTTTATATTGAAATTTTCAAAGGTTGTTTGATACAAGAAGATTTCATCCAAAATTGGCCTGAGTATAATATTTTGACATATTAATTGAGTGTTTCTGACCCAATTAATCACATTCGTTGAATCCCCAAAGAGTTGTATGGACCGAATCCCTTTCTCACCAGTAAATAGTAGTAATAATTTTAAAGACATAAGCTCAAAAAAGTTGTTTGTGCTAGGACCTAAAGCCATTTTGATTCTAAAGAGATTGTTTTCTGAAAGATGAATAATTGCCCCTCCTCCGCATATACGATTCTGGTTTTGTGAGGCTTCATCAAATAAAGAAGAAGGCATGAGAGGGTTATAAGTTTCAGGTTGAATGATTTTGACACTAGTGTATTCATTTTCTTGGGGAAAATGAGAAAGAATACTCAATCCCTAGGAAACCACAACTTCAGGAATGCACATCCTTTCATTAAACATTAAGTTATTTCAGGAAATCCAAAGACCCCAACAAATGATGAGGGGGAGAGCCTTCTTATTATTGTTTGTCAGGACCAGAGTCCACTCTTACCAAGCATCTTCCACATCATCCCCATTCCACTTACATTCCTGCTGAAGCATTAACAATACTTCCTTCCATATTTGTTGATTAAACACACATGAAATAAGAATATGTGAAACAGACTCATCGCTTTGTTTCCACAAAGCACACCACCCAAGACCTTGAAGCAGATTTTCCCTTAGATTTTCCCATGTAGGAATTTTCTTGTAGATAACACACCATAGAAAATTATTTTCCTTCAGAGGGCAGTGTAACTTCCACAACCCTTTCCACCACCAAACCAAACCATCCTGAAGAATGTCTACATTAAGTTAAATATATCCCAGTTTTGGGGTATATTCACCATGAAGAGCGTGATTCCAAACAAGGTCATCCTCTTTGTCTAAAATACAAATGTGATATTCCTGGAGATATTGAGCATATAAGGCCCAATCATTTGATAAAGGGGGCTCAAGGCCTAGCTATTTAGGGCTCTTCTAGGCCTGATTCCAGATATCAATATATAGAGGATCCACTACCTAGTTGAAAAATAAGATACCTTGTTGATGCAGGTGATGAACAACATGATACAGAAGGAGGTGATCTACCCAATTGCCAATCCAAGTATATTTTCCAACTCTAACCTTTGAGCCCCACCAAATTCTCTAGAAAAGACCATTCGAAATAACCTGTAAAGAATGAACACTTTCTTTCCATATAGTGGACATATTTTGAATAAGATTTATCGGAGAGTGAATCCAATCCTCTAGTGAGTCAAGAAATATCCATTTTTGGTGGAAATTCCATGTCCAAAGGATAGGGCACTTAATAAGATGCCAACCATATTTAGCAGTAATAGATTTTGAAAAAGGAAGATATTCTTAAGAACCCAACCACCCAGAGCTTTATTTTTTGATAGCTTCTCCCACCTCGCCCAAGGGGATATCTTATTGTATTATGAATCGGACCAGATGAATTTGAAACATATCCTATAATATTTTTCAAGTACTCTTTTCAAAATCCATGCCAGGGACATCCAATAAACTGGGATGTCTTCCAACATAGATTTTGTCAGTGTGAGTCTACCCTCCCTAGAAATCCATCAAACACTCCACCATTTTAACCTCTTCTCCAATTTTTCAATGAGCCAAAGCCAATCATCCTTTTGATAGTTGTTGGGTTTTAGTTTGAAACCCAAGTACTTGATCCCTTCCTCAAAATTCAGAGATTCAAAATGAAAAGTAACTTGGTAGTGGGAAGAAATATCATCTTCAACACTTGACATTGAGAGTGTAGATTTATGATGATTAATAACCATCCCCATCACCCTCATAAAGATATCCAAGATTTATCAGATCTTCCAAGCCTCCTCTATGGATCTGTTACTGAAAAGAAAATTTTCATCCACAAAGAATAAGTGAGTGAGGTGTATATTGTGTCCAATCATAATACCTTGGTTAGTACCTCGTTGGACAGCTTGATATATGGCCCTACTAATCCCTTCAGCGACTAACAGAAAGATCAAGGGAAATAATGAACATCACTTCCTTAAAACCCGCTCAGAATGGAAGCAAGTAGAGGTCACACCATTGATTAAAACTGCAAGAGAAACTTAACAGATGCATGCCATAATCCACCGGATAAAAGGCAACTCAAAAACTCAGTGTGTCAATAGTAACCGAATAAATGACTAGTCCAGTCTGTCATATGCCTTGGAGAGCTCAATTTTTAACAGAACCCCTTTTAACTTCTGAGATTTCATACTATGTATATCCTCTTGAGCCACCCCAATGGCTTCATGAATTTGTCTACCTTCCAAAAAACCAAACTTCTCTTGAGTAATATTCTTCCAGAGGACCTTTTTTAATCTTCTCTAAATAACCTTTGAGATGGCCTTGTAGACACAATTGCACAAACAAATTGGCATGAAGTCATCAAAATATTTGGGGTTGTCCAATTTTTGAATTAGCATTATAAAGTAGAGTTCAATGGGGCATGAATAATACTAGTCGTCTGAGACTCTTCAATCACTGAAAAAAAAATATTTCCCTAAAGGGTCATAAAAGCCCAGATAAAATTCAATCGACCATCCATCTGGCCCAGGAATTTTGTCCTTCTGAAAGATATGAAGAACCTCTTTTAATTCATCTTTCGACATTTCTTCAAAAAATGTTGGTTCTCCTCCTCATCAACAAATTTAGGAAATTTCTGGAATATTTGAATAATAGCATCAATGTTTACCACCTTAGGAGCACAGAAAAGGGATTTGAAATGGTTTTTTCCCATGTTTTCCCATCCTTCAAAAGTATTGACCTCTTCACCCTGCTTAGAATCAAGGCTCCAAATGGTGTTGGAAGTTCTTCTCCCTTTAAAATAGGACTGAAAAAATTTGGTATACTCATCACCCTTAGTGAGTCAAATAGCTCGAATTTTCTGTCTCTGAATCGCTTCTTTTTCCTCCAAAATATGCCTTCATCGAGATTGTAACACACCCGACCCCTAAGTACCCTTTTTAGGGATGGAGCATCAAAATCTTTCTTTCCTTAATCATCTCGAATCCTCTTCTCGAGATCTTCATCATTTTCTGATCATCAAGAGCTTTCGAACCACCATTACCATGCTCAAATCCGAGCTCTGGATTGGAATTTATGCCCTTCTGAAGTTTTGTGGGCATCATTGGTCAAAGGCCATGTGGCACCCACATGGGTCTGTCTCGTTCATACTATCCCAAGGTTCCCTGAAGTCTCAGAGCTTCCTAGCACTCCTACATCTATGGTGGAAATCCATCCACTATTAAATCCACCAATGGGACTTCATCCTTGTTTAACATACAGGGCTACGAAAAATTCGACGTTTGGCACTTTGGCACTGAATGCCCATTTTTCTTTCTACACGCATATCCCCCATGTTGATGATTAAAAATGTCAATGAAGTTTTACTGCAAAGTGTTGCTAAAGCCTATTATTACAAAAGATAAATAATACTAGTAGGTGGGACCCCTTGAACTATTGAAGATCATATCTCTTCATTTTTTATGTTGTGGTGATGTGTGACAGGGCTTACATGGTTGATGAGATATTTTTTTTTATTGTCTATGGTTTAAGTTTATGAAATATTGATTCCTTATGTTACTACAACCTATGCTATTCATTAATTCCATTGCTATCTGTTCTTATCGCACCTGCACGACAAAGATGTTAGTGAAATTACATGAAGGGAAGTTTTGAGAAAGGCAAATATACTACAACAGATGAAAAGAAAAGGGATCCAATTCTTCCATACTACATGCGAAAAATTGGAAGGAAATGAGAAACAATTGCAAAAGGGAAGAATTTAAAGCTATCCTATAAACTATACTACATGCATGAAATACTTAATGATTATTGTTAAATCCTAGCTAACAAGTAAATGGTTTTGCAATTGTGATTGAGTTATATGGTTAATACGCATATGGTATGAAATGTTGGTGGCGCATTTGGCAAGGTAATAGTGCTATTAGTTATGCGAATTGTTGAATTATATGGAAATTGAATTATGTTATGGCATAAGTCACGCTATGGGATTTTAATGTGGTGATGATCTCGATACATGGGTTGATTGATGGTGTTAATGAAGAATTAATGCATTTACTGCATGTCACCTTGAATCCTCACGTTAGCCACCACCCTAGTCGGGCAATTGTTCAATCTTGCTGATGTGGTTATGCTCTGAATTCTTAGCAGAGAGGAACCACTTGACCAACTCTCATTTTAAGGGTTTGGTTATAGGTAATTATTATTACAAAGTGAACTAGTTAAGTACAAAGTAATTATTATTTGGTCACAATGATTGTTGGTTGGTGCATCTATTTTGTTTGCAAAATGTTTTATGGATCACTTAATTAATTTCATGAACAATAATCATTCTTCTTCCCTTCCATTATTTCATTTTCCGCTAATTACAAACTCTGTCACCTCCCATATTCATTTTTTCACTCCCTGTTCTGAGATTGATTACAGTCAGGAGAATTTTGGTGTTAAAGTAGTTGAAAGTGGCAGTGTCTTGTGTGGATTACAGTGATGTGTTATTGGTTTGTTTTTCAGTTGATTGTTGTTGTCTTTGAGTAGTAACCATGTTCGTTTCCCCCTCATTGTATCATGTTTCTATCAATACAAACCCCTCGCATATCCCATAACCATTTTCACCCCCTGCTCATTGATTAACAGTAAAACAATTTGTATGGATTGGATTGCATGAGTCTGATACATTGCTAAGGAAAATATATTTCATATTCTTAAGAGTTTTCATGTATGGTTATTTAAAATACTATTTGCTATTCAATCACGCATACAGTATGAGTTTTTTCAGTCGAGGTATCCATGGCCGCAGAAACAGAGGTAGATGTAACTGGAACCGAGGCCTAAGAAGGCCTAGGTTCTCCATACATTTTGACATTGATTCACAAAATCTTGGACAATTGTTTCATGCTAGATTCTTCAATTGGATTGGTAAGGGAATAGTACAACCTAGGCCTAAAAGGCCTCCTTTCCAAGCCCCACAAGCCCCTGGTATCTCCGTACCTCCTCATGTCTCATTACAACCCGAGGTCTCGAAAAATGATGGATGGCAGGAGATTTTCCACCTGACAGTCTCCCAACATTGTGGCTGGCCCAACTTGTCCAAGCTTCCCTTGACCACTTTCCATTGCAATCCTCCCATGCTAGCAAGGGATTGAAAACTGAGGCTCACCATGCCCTTGATAAAGGAAAAGTCATTGCTTCCCCTTCCTCACCCTCCAATGACACTAACAAATATATATCTTCTCGAATGCATTTGAGGGACAATTGTTCCCACGTTATCAACGATATTAGGCCTAAAGGCTCTGCACAGCCAAAGGAAAATTCAAGTAAATCAAGAGGTGACAACAACAATCAAGGAAGGGTTGCATCGCAGACTGAGAAATATGGCTTTTGAGTTTTATTTTATCTATTGTTTTATGATAGTTGACTTCAGTGATCTTTGGACAACATATTTTATTTTGGATATATGAGTGTTATTTTTGAAATAATTCCAAATTTCATAAGCTAAAATTGCCAAAAGTGAATATGTTGATGGGAGGCACAAGGAATTGTGTTTTCTTAGGTAATGGTTATGTTATGATTGTCATGATTTTTATGAACTAAAGGGAGTCATAAGGGGTCCCACCTACTAGTTATTATTTATTTTACGACCCTTATTTTAATTATTACTCTTTCCCCTAACTAAAGTTAGTTGAGTCTTTTAATTAACTTAACTAATGAGTTGGTTCAACTACTTCAACCAATTCTAATTTTTTAAAAGCGAAAGGAAAGGGAGGAACACATAGAGGATAGAAGTTGAAGCATACTAAGGTTTTCTCTTTGATTTTATGTTGAGATAGTTCAGTTTTCATTCATTCATTGATTCATCACAAGCCTAATTATCTTTTATGATAGCAGGGTCTTATTGTAGACAACAATATTTAGGGATGAATCACATCATTTAGACACTTTCTTTTCAAAGGTGTTGATCTATCTTTGATAGTCTGTGTAGACTTGTCTGTTTCCGAATTAGTTTTCATGACTGGCAAAGGCTATTGTGCAGAGTCAAATGGGAAGCAATATGTGGTTAGATGATCTAGCTTTTAGATTTCAATTTTGGTTTTATGTCAGAGGTCCTTTTGTATGTTCCATCGAGGATGTCTAAGTTTGACTTTGGTCCAAAATGTCTGCATGAGATTTTGTAAAGAAAATGAATCTTTGGTGAATTTGAATGAAATAAAGGATTTCTTTATTTTTTATCTGTCTTGATATCATCTTGGTGACTTTTATTCTATCTTTACATTTATTTCAGAACTGATATGTTCAGAAAATTTCATAAAAAGTGAATTTCTAGCAAGCTTTTTGTTGATAAAAGACTAGCCTAATCACTTGTAATTAATAATTGTGAGTTAGGATGTTATTTTTGTTGGCTATAAACATATGGTGATATTCTCGTCTATTTTTCTTTATCCAAGAAGAATCTGAAAATGATTGAGTAAGATAATTTCATATCTTTTCCTCAACACCCGGGAGTCCCAAAATCATGAACTCCCAAAAGATCCTAAAATATTTCCACATAGCTCTATCCTTCGGCCCTTTCGGTTTACCTAAGATACTACACCCCAAACCTCCAGAGTTCTGAAGCCTCGGACTCCCTAAGGGTCCACCCTTACGCGTGGTGGTGCGTTAAATGTAGAGGAAAGGATAGGTGGGTCCTGATTACTCCACTTGTTATTAGGCCAACCGAGTATGTGCCAGGGGGGTGACATGTGATAAGGCAATGACATGTGGTCCCATCGATGGGAGACACGTGTCACGTTCTAATGGTCACATAGGATCTGTGAAGAGCATGAATCAAGGTGACATGTTGCAAGTCAAATGGGGTTTCATGTCACCCTGGGTGACATCAACATGCCACTTCACTCCGGTATGACAACCTTCAAATGCCCCTTATATCCCATGGTCGAGATGTGTCCATGTAGATCCATATATCTACAACCTCCATTACTTCGCAACTTCGACATTCGGGGAATCCGCTATGTAAATTCCTCTTTGCTTCCAGAGTGGTCAGTGCCAAGTTGACCACAATCTATATCTGATGGTCAAGAGGGATCCCAAAGCATCATCGGATCAATGGTCTGCATGTCCTCAACAATGGGAAATCAATATCTAGTCTGACTTTCGAGCCTTTGGGAGTTCTTGATCCAAAACACAACACACCTCAGATCTTCAGGAGCACCGAACTCTGAACCATGCTCAATCTGTCTCCATGTGCACCTAGTGCCAATGACTAGGATTTGTTCTAACCTTCGAAGCTTCGGGAAACATGCACGCTCTTGCGATCACACTTTGATTTCACCGGATAACCAAACTTCCGGATAATCGTTGATCTGCGGACACACGTCCCTCTACTACCAATGAACCAGATTAACTTCGAGCTCAAAGACTTCGGAGAACTCGCCTCCTTTGCGACGAACACACAAAGTTGACCAAACTCGCGAATTTCGAAGGAATTCAAGGGGTTAACAACCGTGTTTCTTCTCCAAATGCAATGGTCGTGAAAGAATTTGGCTCCTCCTGAACGTATCTCATCCTCTTATCCTTGAAACAAAGGAATCCTCTCTTTCAAGCACTAAATCTTGCTATCTTTTCTATTTTTGTCATCTTTAAAAGACTTAGGCTCTGGCGCACACTTTGCACTCTTTCTCCTGAACTTGAAACTTAGAAAAATCTCTCGCACACTCCTTGCGCTCGCTCACATTGAGATCCTTTCAACACTTCACTAAGTGTTGGCCCTGTGCACACTTTGCACAAGTCTCTCCTTTGATATTTTATACTCATGCGAGTTTATGTGCACTCCTATCACTCACTCTATGAAATTTCATGCTATCTCTCCTAAGCTATTGAGTCTTAAAACCATTCTTCCTTCGCACTCCTTGCGTGGCCACTTTGCACTCCTTTCATTAAGATTTCAAAAGAGGAACAATTGAAACTTATAGAACATCAAAGGTTCATTCATTCAACCATGAAATACACACACAGGCATATAAACTTTGAAAATATATAACATAACATTACCCAATTAACTCAGAGATAAGAAAACTCAGACATTCAAATCATGCATTTTAATCCAAGAGCGTATGGTGAATGAAATACTTATCTATTATAGTCGATCACCGACCAACTGACTGTGGGTGTTCTCCTTTCCACCCAACCATAGGCTCATAGGCATTGATTCTTATCACTCTGGCCACTCCCATGCCAAGCCATGATATCACTAGGGAACCTTTGGAGTCTCTCAGAGGTTCTTTCTCTATCACAACCTTTGTGAGGTTTATCAAATTCCCACTCAGCATCAAGCTCGTGACCTTCTTCTCAGGTCTTGTTTTATGTAAATTATCCGAGATCATTTCTTTTGTTCTTTCCTTTTAACTAGAACCACTTAAATCCTTATGTTCTTCTTCTCTTCTCGAGAACCTCACATGCTCCTCCTCTTTCTCTCTGCATATCAAGGTCACACATTCCCCTTTCCCTATTTTGTCTCCTTCTTCTCTTCCTTTTTGTGTATTCTTACATGTATTTTTCCTCCCCATGAAGGTTCTGGACCTATCCTATTTCTTTTTTCAAAAGAAACTTAGGTTAGTTTGGGCCTGCAAGAAAACTGCAGTCTGTGGTACTTCAGGCTAACAGTTTTTTGTCTCCTCATCCAGACCCTCAATGCTTCCATTCATGGGGGTAGTTTATTATTCAACCACCAGTCTTTCTTTCATTAACTTATTTTCCATTGGGATCCAAATGAGGCTTATTATTTTAGCAAGGATAATTTGGGTCATTTTGACATAGTGAACACTCTCTACTGTTTCTTCACTCTTCCCTCTAGTGATATCATGGCCAATACTTCAAGGTTTCACCCCCCACAGTCAGTTATTGGCAATATAAAAAATAATACATTTACATTTTTCCCATTCCATAGCATGGTGATCATAACTAATGATTAATTAAAAGATGGTGGAAACAGGGGTATTACAATCCCCTCCCCCTTAAAAAGGAACATCGTCCTCGGTGTTCTCTCTCAATAACACATGTCATGCCTTTGTCATTCAACTACTTTAGAAATATTTTTCCTCTTTCTTGGTCGGGTCCTTTCCAGAATCTTGGCCTTCGTCACCTGCCTTCAATAATATTGGACAAAAATCATATTAATCACAATTTCACACGGAAACATTTTATTGTTGTGAAAAATTCAAGAGGAAAATTTCAAATCTAACATAATACTTATCTATGTAGTTCATGGATTCACATCCACATGGTTGTCTTGTTATCTTGGGTCACTGTTTTTCCCGGACATACCCATTGTGTGAATGATCCCAAACAATAGTTTATAATAATCATCAAAGTCTCCTCTTCCTTGCAGTCACTCACCCTCCAAGCCAAGGCTCAGGCATACCCTTCTTTGTTATACAATCCCTTGGGCGATCCATCTTGCCTTTCCAAGGATTTCTCGCACAGGAAGAGTTCTAAATAGTTCATTGATCCTTGCAGTCGAGGCATCCCTCAGACATACTCTACCAAGGCATCCCTCTGGCTTGTATTTACACAACCAACATATTCTAGGGCTATCATGGCTTACCACAAGGCTCTCGTGTCTCAACAGTAGCCTTTTCCATGCTTTCATGCTTTCCAAATTGACAACCTTCACCTTCCCTTCCTAGACATATATTTTTCATCTCACCTGTATCACCGATATATAGAAATTATGAGATATTATCATCAATTTCAAGTTCATATTTTTCTTGCAAATCTATCACCCACATATTTCCAATTTTTTATTTTTAGATATGTTCCGCACAGGAACTAGATTCACAAGTATGGTACATTTCTTCCCGTATCATTTTACTTCAACATGAAATTGGTCTTCCTTATGGGCTTACATCACTTCCATATCCAAGACCCTTCTCTTCCTGCAATTTAAACATTCCTCATCCAAACAAATTGTTAGTTTTCATGCACATTTTATTTTCAGGAGTATGTATACTAACAATCCAAGTCATTTTCATCCATTCAAGGGTACAAAGAAAAAGGAAATATCATTATTTACGTCTGCATCCTATCAACATACCAAATTTTCCAAATGTAACTCAAATATTAGTTGAATTTAATCAATGTGCCAATCTTTATGGCCACATCCATACCCAATGTACCCTTACATTGGGTTCAAGTTCACCATAATTATGACAAGCACCTTTCCATGGTGTGTTGGAGCTCAACCAACCTCTTCACCATAGGTTTAATCATTCTCATTCATTCTGACAGCAGGACTATGCTTCCCGCTACAGGATGGTCATGATCCCAAATCAATACATATGAAACTAAAATTTTCTCTTGAGTGCACATAAGAATTCTTCCTTCATCAGTAACCAGGGTGTCAACACTCATGGCCACCAAAAATCCTCTTTTCTTTAACACCTCTACAACAAAAGTAGAGTATTGGAAGTTCCTCCCTCCGTAATGAGCTATACATTGTCTACCCTCCTATGCAAACATGCATTTCCTCAATGCATTCCATGCAATGTGCTAACTATGAACACCTTTATCCCCAATCTCCCAAGGTTGGTCATTGTACCCATGGTACTCTTTACTCATGCATTATATTGCAAGGATTATAACTCATCCTTGACTAGCATAAAATTCCTTTCTCTATTGTTCATATTCTTCTTTCCTGAATCTTACCTCGCTTGGGTGGCAATAGCCTACAACTACCACTCAAAATTAGTTGCATATATTTAAGATAATGAAATCTTTTCAGAATGGATTCTTACCAAATTCCTTCATACCTTATGCCACATAGGTATGAACATTTTGATACATGATGTGGCATCTAGCACCCTCTCTCATATTACCTCATCAGTGGTGTTTTATGGGGGCTTTTAAAGTCATTTCAACAATATTTTAACAACAACCTTCTTATAGTCATCCTCTACTTGAGGTTGTCCATCATTGACAACTTTCTTTCTCAACAACTCCAAATTATTTCTACATGTGACATACATCAGAAATATATTAGTCGTCACATAAAATAAAAATTCTTGTATCATAGCATTCAAATCAATAAAACATTTTCAGATATTCCCCAACATATATCTATGCATTCTACCCCATTACTCCTGAATGTGTTAGCTAGTGCAATCCCAACCAAATTTTTAGTTGTATTTCATGATCATACAACCATCAACATCCTTAAGCCAAAACACATTCCTGCATTAGTAAATCAATCTCTTGTATGAGATAAATATAATAAACAACAAGGAAGGGGTCAATGAACTTCTCCCTCATCCAAATCCTTCCACACAGCCTTGGACTTTCATCCCAATTGAGTTATTTTCCAAGGTCTCACTATCTTTACTTATCACATCTTAACCAAGCCCATTCATTCAAACTTATTTATTTATTTTCCTTTTTTCAGCTGTACTTGTTTCCATTGTTGCTCTTTTAAAGATTATAACTCTGTGAAACAATTCATAGTTCTTAGGGTGAGAAAAGTGTTCCTCCTTTTCTCCTTCTTTTCTTCTGAAATGTACTTCTTATTGTGATCTTCATGCTTTGTTTCTTGGGCAATATTGGTTAGGTTCACCTAAACCTTCTTGGTAAATCAGCATGCTACAACAAAAAACCTTTTGTTCACGATGAATCATGAACCTGTGCATTCTGCACATTACCATTTGGTTATCATAATGGTCAACATTGATTTGTTAGTCTTCCACTCATACATTTTGTTTTAGAATGTAATCCAAGATTCTTATATAAATAGGCTTGTATCTCACTGCTTAATTCTCAATAGTCATTAAGATTGTGACTTTGTTCTCATGACAGATTTTTCACACAGTTCCTCCACAAGGAACGCCTTCAGCATGAAACTTCCTTATTGCATATCCTTCACTATATGTGATGGAGTCATCCTTGAGTTAGCTTTAGATGTGTACCAAATATTTATATAAGGAATATAAAAATGCATCTTTACTTTAAAATCATTCAATTCATGATTGTTCACAATCATTCTCATGCGATCCTCAAAAGCATAATCATTTCACCTCTTATCTTGATAAGAGAGCATCCTTTATCATTTACTGTTACATCATACATGTCCATTACTTGCACATTTAATATCATTCACCCATATCTATTTGGTCTTAATATCAGCCTCCATATCAAGAAACCTCACAATGCATCAAATCCATGCACTCAAGCATATACAAACATAGCCACAAATTCATCTTGCAAGCTCATTGCTTGTACCTTTTCCATGTGATTCATACACATGGACATATCAAACTTCCAGATCCTTCTCCCAAGGATCTTCCAATCATTCTTAT
>ML816935.1:91333-108195 GCA_009831015.1 Picea engelmannii
CTCTACGAGTTACCCATTCCTTTCACTACACAATTGTCTCTTTCTTTAATTCTCCAAGAGTGTTGTGAAAATTCATGAACACTGGGGAGAACCTAATGGTCCTCTTCTCCATCCAACATGGAGGGATTGAAGAGCCTTATATAATCCACATTCACCATTGAGATCATTTGCATATAAGTAACGAAGTGTCATTCTAAAGGCATTCTCAATGTTCACTTGCACAATAATATCAAAAGGTTTGTATCTAAGGGGATAGAGTTTATTCACTACTCTTTGCAATTGTTCCTTGTAGAGGTAAATCCACACCTTATATCCAACATGAAATTTATGATATTCTCTATGTTGTTCATTTCTAGATTTATGTTGTTGATGGTTTCTCTCAAGATTCTCTTGTAAATTCAGAGTATTTTCCTAATCTTGTCCACAAATGTTCTTGCCTTGTTCTCATGTCCTTGCAACTATGCTTCATCCTTCTACTACCCATACACAATGTCAAATGGTCAATGAGATAAATAGTTGAAGCAAGTCTCAAAAGGTGATATTTTGGTCGAAGAATGTAGTGCTCAATTATATGAGTGTTGGATGTACACAGAGTGCTTTTCTGTTGTCCTTGGATGCTTGCTATTATACCCTCTCAACAATTATACCAACTTCCAGTTGACAACTTTCATTTGTCCATTAGTGTGGGCATCAAATGCATGGAATACCTCGTCTTAGTATCCATTATCTCCTAGAGTATTGTCAAAAATATACCCAAAAACCTATTATATCAATCAGGTATGATGGAGCTCGAAAATACAAAAATGTACCCACACATCACTAAAGAATAAATTAGTTTCTTATCATATAGAGACCATCTTGTTGCATGGAATGAGCACACACATCTTGTTGAAATGATGTATCACAACAAACAACTAGTCGTGGCCTTTCTGTGAAATATGAAAATTTCCATAATAAAAAGATAAGAATATATTCATTATTTTTTACTTTTATACAATTATAATGAAAAATATAAAAAATATTTTCATTATTCTCTACTTTTATATAATTATAATGAAAAATTAAAAAAATATATTCATTATAATGATATAAGAACTAGGAGTATATGGTGGAACTGTATATGATTCAAGTTTTGGGTGCAAGATGCATATCGTGGAACTATATATGACTCAAGTTTTGGGTGCAAGATTTATAATAGCGCCAATCTGGGGGTCGGTCGGGCTCTTGTAAATGGTCGTTGAATACGTTTTTTTCTTGTTAATGCCAATAAGAAAACTTGTGCACTGAGTTGTTACTAGTAAAAGAAAAATGAATATACATTGAGGATGGCATGAATACCCTCTTTTGTGTTACACATTTTGCACTGAAATTTTATGATATATACAATTTGATAGTCAGGGCCTTACATCTCCTCGGGAACCCTTGTCACCCTATTTTGAAGCCCGTCCGACCGCTTTCCACACCTGACTATTTCTTGACATCTCTTTCGTGGATAGTCGAGTTCGTGGGTTCAAGAAATTTCCAATTTCTAGTTTTTGTTTCATGTGCTCGCCACCTTTAGACTTATTTCCAAGTATATGCAATATGTATACAAATTCTCCAGAAACATACAGAAAATGTCTTGCTAGGAAATGAAATATCTATTACAGATTTGAATATATTGGAATGTCTTTTTCCTCTTCTATACTTAACCAAATTACTATTTATTTTTCCCCTCTACTCTCTGTTTTTTGTTACTTAGTCTTTTTTCCAGCAAATGTGTCAATGCCCACGTTGGCAGATTCACGGGTTCACATTTGTGCTCGTGATTTTATATTGTGACTCCGACTGATCGCTAGTCATTGGATGCCTTGCCACTTTTTAGATCACAGATTCCCGGGCAAGCGGGCTCTATATTGCACTTTCATTGTTTCATGACCTGCAAACAACACCTGGACCTCCGCAATATCCAAATTTACTGCCGCACTCCCAGATCATACCATCTTCCGTGATACACAATTATCACATGAAAGTTTCGAGACCTGCAATTTTACCTTTGGGTCCTCACGTCTCCTGGGGAAATATTGTCACCCTATTTTGAAGCCCCTGCATCTGCTTTCCATATTTCGCCACTTATTGGAATCTCCTTTGCGCCTCCAATTCCATACTTACTCAACTTTTTTCCTTGCGTATTCCTAGATAGGCGGACTACACTTCCAGTGTTCCTTGACTTGTAAACAGACCCCCGGATTCTGCGATATACAAATTGACTTCCAGACTCCTACATCATCCCCTCTTCCGTGTTACACAGTTTGCACTCAAAAGTTCTAATCAATACAGTTTGACCGTTGGGGCCTCACGTCTCCTCAGGAACCTCTGTTAGCCTATTTTGAAGCCTGTCTGACCACTTTCCTCGACCATTTCTTGCAATCTCTTTCGTGTATCCTCGGGTTGGCAAGTTACGACAATTTCCAATTCCTAATCGTTTTTTTTTATGCCCACCACCTTCACAATTCCTTCCAAATATATGAAATAAGTATATGACTTCTCCAGAAACATGTAGAAAATATCTTTCCAGGAAATGGGATATCTATTACATATGTGAATATATTAACCCTTCTTTTTCATCTTCTATACTTAACCAAATTCTTGTTTCTCTTTTCCCTGTACTTTATCTTTCTCATTACTAAGTCGTTTTTCCGAAAGCTGTGAACCCGGTTATAATGAAAATTGTGAGTTCCAGTGGTCTGGGTTCGAATTGCAAATGACAAAAGTGTTGTCTGCAAAATGTGTATCACGAAAATGTTGGGTGCAAAATGTATATGACAGAAGTGTTGGGTGCAAGATGTATATCACGGAACATGCGAGATAAGAATTAAATAGCACTAAGTTGGGACACCACGGTGAGATAATTGGCTAATTTTTGAAAGGGACGGTGGTTGGTTAGGCTCTTGATGTGAAGATATAAATGGAAACGAGGATTTGACAGTTCGCTAAATGGTCAACCCGCAGGAAATCCAGGAGCTCGAGAAAGTGAGGTTCAAGTTTAAAGGGATTTTGTTTATGTTTATTTAAAATGTTTTCATATTAATGTATCTTAATAGATTATTTGTGATCCAAATGTACACCATGTTCGAATTTGAATGGTGTTTTGGGCTCGCAATTTTTGTTCAAACCCATAAGCAATAGATAAAAAAATATTTGAGTTTACATTTTGTATATCGAAGAATATTTTGAAATATAGGAAGCTGCAATATATGCATAATATAGAACATGAACATGTACAGGGAAATGACTTAATTTTAAGAAGAAATAAAAATTTCAAATAACAACACCAAACATTGAACATCACCATAGAACAACCTCAAATATTTATATTCAGATAAATTGGGTCACAAAATACATTTGAGAATATTTCCCAAAAATATTTGTCTTCGAATTTGTAAAAAAATATATAGTTCAATACATATTCTGTGAAATAAAAATGTGTTTTCCAGAATGACTCGTATTGGGACTGCTGCAGACTACAATGAAAAGATGTACAAGAATGAAGTTTATAGAAAGAAGAAAGTCGATGATGGAAAACAATAAAACATGGCAAGAAGAAAGAGAAAAAATTTAGATCTTGGTTAAAGCTTTGTTAGAGTAAGTGGATGAAGACAAAAGAACATAATTAGTATCAAATTACTATGATGGTGTCCCATGCCTTGTCATTTGCTCACTGATGTCCTTTTATGGCTTTCCTCGGCTTTGACCTTCATTGGTAATCTGGTCGACAACCTTTTTGAACCATTCTTCGATGTATCTCCTCATGGGCGCCACGTTGGTTTCATGTCGTATTTTTATTTTGAAGAATTCACTTTCCAGGTCCCTTAGATCAATATACAAGTTGTGCAATGCTTCTTTAATATCTTGGTTTTTAATCGCATAAATGACTATCCAGGTTTTCACGTCATGTTCACCATATTCAAGAATTCCATAGAAATTTTCAAATGACAGTCTTTTATAGATATGAAATTGATCATCAAATGCTTTCTTGGTTAAAAACAACGAGTTGAATATCAATTTTGGGTCCTAGACTTCATTGGTGCAGGTAGCTAGATCTATCTCAGTTAGCTTCTTGAATAGTTTTTCTCTTCTAGATATGGTCTAGCTACATAATTGAATGATACCATTCAGGTTCTTTACCTTTTCTTTCCAGCATGTGTTTAGCGGGTCTATTCGTTCCAGGGAAGGGAGATCCTCTGATCTAGAATTTGATACCAATTCGACATCCTTTTTGACACTGGGCAACTGTCTTGACACCTGGGTACTTGTCTCTTTAGCTTGTCTCTCCTGTGTATTGTCTATCTCGAGCAGAAAAATCCATGATGAACTCGTTTGTTAGCATTTAAATCTCAACACTTCGCGTAACAATGCATTGTGCAAAGCCTAGGTGGGATATTCCCATAACACTTGGTGAAACAATGTTGTCGAACAGGGCATCAGGAATGGACCTCTCCAATCAACAGCTGGCTATTATGCTCTGCGTTTTATTTATATGAAGGGAGGATATCCCACATTTATAGGGGGGGGGAATGTTTTCTTTTATGAATGAAAATTGTCTTAATTTATATCAACGCATTGTACACAAAGGCCTCCTCGTGGGATCCTCCTCTATGTGTCTTGGCACTAGGCTTTGTGTTTTTGGCTAGCCCATGTTGTCTGTGGTGTAGGTGTTTGGCTCGACAGCTGTGGGCTCGGATAATTGGAGATTAGGCCCGTGGGACCAATATTTTTTTTGTCAAAATAATAAGCCCGAGAAAAGCTAAAAAGCTAAAATGAACCTTTGTTTCTTCACATGTAAAATGTTGTTCAAGACCCCCCCCCCCCTTTTTTAGATTTTAAAACATAATAATGGTTATAATGGGTTTTGGAAATAAAAACAAATGCACACCCATGTGAAGAAATTAAGTTCTTAAGAGGATATAAAGTCTTAACAAGGTATGTTGTTTTGGCAGACTATGATAGGAACTCTCACACCTATAATGAAAAACAGGATGAAGATTGCGGGATTTGGAAAACAAACGAAAATAAGAGTTAATCAAGGATTAATGAAATAATATGGAGGATATGGGAACGACAAAATACCCTAGGATTTTGAAAATCTAGCACAAAATTTGTTGAAGAAATTTAAATTTTAATGGTGCGCATTTGAGTGCTAACACATGGAATGGACCTTAATGAATGGATTATGTATGTGTTGTTACAAATAAATAGTGCTATGCCTCATGTCAAAAATATACCTTCATATAATGCCAAAAAATAAGTATCTAGACTACCACACAGCCAATCGAGACTATACTGAAAGCCAAAAAAGGAGAGAAAATTATCACCAATTACTAGCGCCAAATATATACTTGCATAGAAGACGTTTTTCTAAGAAAGCGTTATCTATATCCCACACCCTTGCACTGTTGGAAGTGTTATGTACATATTAGTAAGAGCATTATAATATCTATATATGCTTATCAATTATCCCTTCTATAAAGGGCCTATGAAAGTATTCATGAGTGTGTTTATTTTTAACTTCTTGAATATTCCATGTACCAAAATCTAGATGAAGCCCCTCCTTTGACAGAGAATATACATGCTTGTTCCACTCCTGATAAACATGCTTTATGCTGAAATTTTCAAAGGTTGTTTGATACAAGATGATTTCATCCAAAATTGGCCTGAGTATAATATTTTGACATATTAATTGAGTCTTTCTGACCTAATTAATGACATTCATCAAATCCCCAAAGAGTTGTATGGACCGAATCCCTTTCTCACCAATAAATAGTAGTAATAATTTTAAGGACATAAGCTCAAAAAAGTTGTTTGTGCCAGGACCTAAACCCATTTTTCTGAAGAGATTGTTTTCCGAAAGATGAATAACTGACCCTCCCCCACATATATGATTTTGGTTTTGTGAGGCTTCATCAAATAAAGCAGAAGGCATGAGAGGGTTATAAGATTCAGGTTGAATGATTTTGACACTAGTGGATTCATTTTCTTGGGGAAAATGAGAAAGAATAATCAATCCCTAGGAAACCACAACTTCAGGAATGCTCATCCTTTCATTAAACATTAATCTATTTCAGGCAAGCCAAAGACCCCAACAGATGATGAGGGGGAGATCCTTCTTATTATTGTTTGTCAGGACCAGAGTCCACTCTTGCCAAGCATCTTCCACATCATCCCCATTCCACTTACATTCCTGCTGAAGCATTAATAATACTTCCTTCCAGATTTTTTGATTAAACACACATGAAATAAGAATATGTGAAACAAACTCATCGCTTTGTTTGCACAAAGCACACCACCCAAGACCTTGAAGCGGATTTTACCTTAGATTTTCCCATGTAGGAATTTTCTTATAGATAACACACCATAGAAAATTATTTTCCTTTAGAATGCATTGTAACTTCCAAAACCCTTTCCACCACCAAACCAAACCATCCTGAAGAATGTCTACATTAAGTTAAATATATCCTAGTTTTGGGGTATATTCCCCATGAAGAGCGTGCTTCCGAACAATTTCATCCTCCTTGTCTGAAATACAAATGTGAGATCCCTGGAGATATTGAGTATATAAGGCCCAATCATTTGATAAAGGAGTCTCAAGGCCTAACTATTTAGAGCTCTTCCAGGCTTGATTCTAGATATCAGTATATAGAGGATCCACTATCTAGTTGAAAAATAAGATACCTTGTTGATGTAGGTGATGAACAACAAGATCCGGAAGGAGTTGATCTACCCAATTGCCAATCCAAGGATATTTTCCAACTCTAACCTTTGGGCCCCACCAAATTCTCCAGAAAAGACCATTCAAAATAACCTTGAAAGAATGAACAATCGCTTTCCATATAGTGGACATATTTTGAATAAGATTTATTGGAGAGTGAATCCAATCCTCTAGTGAGTCAAGAAAGATCTATTTTTGGTTGAAAGTCTGTGTCCAAAGGCTAGGGCACTTAATAAGATGCCAACCAGATTAAGCTGTAATAGATTTTGAAAAAGGAAGATATTCTTAAGAACCCAACCACCCGGAGCTTTATTTTTTGATAGCTTCTCCCACCTCGCCCAAGGAGATATCTTATTGTATTATGAACTAGACCAGATAAATTTTAAACATATCCTGCGAGCTTTTTCAAGTACTCCTTTCAAAATCCATGCAAGGGACATCCAATAAACTAGGATGGCTTCTAACACAGATTTTGTCAGTGTGAGTTTACCCTCCCTAGAAATCCATCGAACACTCCAACATTTTAACCTCTTCTCCAATTTTTCAATGATCCAAAGCCAATCATCCTTTTGATAGTTGTTGGGTTTTAGTTTGAAACCCAAGTACTTGATCCCTTCCTCAAAATTCAGAGATTCAAAATGAAAAGTAACTTGGTAGTGGGAAGAAATATCATCTTCAACACTTGACATTGAGAGTGTAGATTTCAGATGATTACTAACCATCCCCATCACCCTCATAAAGAGATTCAAGATTTATTGGATCTTCTGAGCCTCCTCTATGTATCTGTTACTGAAAAGAAGAATTTCATCCACAAAGAATAAGTGAGTGAGGTGTATATTTTGGTCGATCATAATACCTTGGATAGTACCTCGTTGGACAGCTTGAGATATGGCCCTACTAATCCCTTCAGTGACTAATAGAAAGATCAAGGGAAATAATGGACATCACTTCCTTAAAACCCGCTTAGAATGGAAGAAAGTAGAGGTCCCACCATTGATTAAAACTGCAAGAGAAACTGAAGAGATGCATGTTATAATCCACTGGATAAAAGGCAACTCAAAAACTCGGTGTGTCAGTAGTAATCGAATAAATGACCAGTCCACTCTGTCATATGCCTTGGAGAGGTCAATTTTTAACAGCACCCCTTTTAACTTCTGAGATTTCATACTATGTATATCCTCTTGAGCCACCCCAATGGCTTCATGAATTTGTCTACCTTCCAAAAAACCAAACTTCTCTTGAGTAATATTCTTCCAAAGGACATTTTTTAATCTTCTCTAAATAACCTTTGAGATGACCTTGTAGACACAATTGCACAAAGAAATTGGCCTGAAGTCATCAAAATATTTGGGGGTGTCCAATTTTGGAATTAGCGCTATAAAGTAGAGTTGAATTGGGCATGAATAATACTAGTCGTCTGAGACTCTTCAATCACTGAAAAAAAAATATTTCCCTAAAGGGTCATAAAACCCCAGATAAAATTTGACGGACCATCCATCTGGACTAATACTTTTGTCCTTCTGAAAGATATGAAGAACCTCTTTTAATTCATCTTTCGACATTTCTTCAAAAAATAATGGTTCTCCTCCTCATCAACAAATTTAGGGAATTTCTGGAATATTTGAATAATAGCATCAATGTTTACCACCTTAGGAGCACAGAAAAGGGATTTGAAATGGTTTTTTCCCATGTTTTCCCATCCTTCAAAAGTATTGACCTCTTCACCCTGCTTAGAACCAAGGCTCCAAATGGTGTTGGATGTTCTTCTCCCTTTAAAATAGGACTGGAAAAAATTTGGTATTCTCATCACCTTTAGCGAGTCAAATAGCTCTAATTTTCTGTCTTTGGATCGCTTCTTTTTCCTCAAATAGATGCCTTCATCGAGATTGTAATACACCCGACACCTAAGTACCCTTTTTAGGGATGGAGCATCAAAAAGTTTCTTTCCTTAATCATCTCGAATCATATTCTCAAGATCTCCATCATTTTTTGATTGTCAAGAGCTTTCCAACCACCATTACCATGCTCAAATCCGAGCTCTGGATTGGAAGTTATGGCCTTCTGAAGTTCTGCGAGCATCATTGGTCAAAGGCCGTGTGGCACCCATGTGGGTCTGTCTCATTCATACTATCCCAAGGTTCCCTGAAGTCTCAGAGATTCCTGGCGCTCCTACATCTATGGTGGCAATTCATCCACTATTAAATCCACTAATGGGACTTCATCCTTGTTTAACATACAAGGTTACGAAAAATTCGGTGTTTGGCACTTTGGCACTGAACGCCCATTTTTCTTTCTACATGCATATCCCCTGTGTTGACGATTAAAAATGTCAATGAAGTTTTCCCGCAAAGTGTTGCTAAATCCTATTATTATAAAAGATAAATAATACTAGTAGGTGGGACCCCCTTGAACTATTGAAGATCATATCTCTTCATTTTTTATGTTGTGGTGATGTGCGATAGGGCTTACATGGTTGATGAGATATTTTTTTATTGGCTATGGTTTACGTTTATGAAATATTGATTCCTTATGTTACTACAACCTATGCTATTCATTAATGCCATTACTATATGTTCTTATCACACCTGCACAACAAACATGTTAGTGAAATTACATGAAGGGAAGTTTTGAGAAAGGCAAAAATACTACAACAAATGCAAAGAAAAGGGATCCAATTTTGCAATACTACATGCGAAAAATTGGAAGGAAATGAGAAACAATTGCAAAAGGGAAGAATTTAAAGCTATCCTATCAACTATACTACATGCATGAAATACTTAACGATTATTGTTAAATCCTAGCTAGCAAGTAAATGGTTTTTCAATTGTGATTGAGTCATATGGTTAATACGCATATGGTATGAAATGTTGGTGGCGCATTTGGCAAGGTAATAGTGCTATTGGTTATGCAAATTGTTGAATTATATGGAACTTGAATTATGTTATGGAATATGTCGCGCTATGGGATTTTAATGTGGTGGTGGTCTCGATACATGGGTTGATTGATGGTGTTACTGAAGAACTCGTTGGCATGTACTGATGAATTATTTCATTGTGGGTGGAGGCGACATGCATTTACTGCATGTCACCTTGAATCCTCATGTTATCCACCACCCTAGTCGGGCTATTGTTCGATCTTGCTGCTGTGGTTATGCTCTGAATTATTAGCAGAGAGGAACCACTCGACCAACTATCATTTTAAGGGTTTGGTTACAGGTATGTCTTTTTCTGGCCATTCATGACTCTTCTTTGGTTATGAAATAATTACTAGCTCAGGTGTACTGGTTTGTGTTTTCCTAAGTGTTACATCAGAAATATATTAGTAGTCATGTAAAATAAAAATTCTTGTATCATTGCATTCAAATCAATAAAACATTTTCAGATATTCCCCAACATATATCTATGCATTCTACCCCATTACTCTTGAAAGTGTTAGCTAGTGCAATCCCAACCAAATTTTTAGTTGTATGCCATGATCATACAACCATCAACATCCTTATGCCGAAACACTTTCCTGCATTAGTAAACAAGGAAGGGGTCAATGAAATTCTCCCTCATCCAAATCCTTCCACACAGCCTTGGAATTTCAGTCCAACTGAGTTATTTTCCAAGGTCTCACTATCTTTACTTATCACAGCTTAACCAAGCCCATTCATTTAAACTTATTTATTTATTTTCCTTTTTCCAGCTGTACTTGTTTCCACTATTTCTCTTCTAACGATTATAACTCTGTTAAAAAATTCATAGTTCTTAGGGCGAGAAAAGTGTTCCTCCTTTTCTCCTTCTTTTCTTATGAAATCTACTTCTTATTGTGATCTTCATGCTCTGTTTCTTGAGAAATATTGGTTAGGTTCACCTAAACCTTCTTCGTAAATCAGCGTGCTACAACAAAAAACCTTTTGTTCATGATGAATCATGAACCTATGCATTCTGCACATTACCATTTGGTTATCATAATGGTCAACATTAATTTGTTAGGCTTGTATCTCGCTCCTTAATTCTCAACAGTCATTAAGGTTGTGACATTTTTCTCATGACAAAGTTTTCACATAGTTCCTCCACAAGGAACTCCTTCAGCATGAAACTTCCTTATTGCATATCCTCCACTATATGTTATGGCATCATCCTTGAGTTAGCTTCAGATGTGTACCAAATATTTATATAAGGAATATAAAAATCCATCTTTACTTTAAAATCATTCAACTCATGATTGTTCACAATCTTTCTCATGCGATCCTCAAAGGCATAATCATTTCACCTCTTATCTTGACAACAGAGAATCCTTTCTCATTTACTCTTACATCATACGTGTGCATTACTTGGACATTTAATATCATTCACCCATATCTATTTGGTATTAATATCATCCTCCATATCAAGAAACCTCACAATGCATTAAATCCATGCACTCAAGCATATACAAACATAGCCACAAATTCATCTTGCAAGCTCATTGCTTGTACCTTTTCCATGTGATTCATACACATGGACATATCAAACTTCCATATCCTTCTCCCAAGGATCTTCCAATCATTCTTATGATAATTCTCATAGAGGTACTCATCATTTAGTTTCTCTCTCTACTGAGATCTTGCATTCATTCAAATGATATCCACATCGAAGTTTAATCAGACATAGTCATAACTATGTCACCTCCTTATGCATGACAACAATTAGTAAGAAGGCATTTTTTCCTCAACTTAGTATAAAGTTATTCAACAACCCATAAATACCATCTAGGAAATTCCAACAATTCCCAAGGCAACAAGACAACTTATCAAGCTTCTAACTAGACTTGATCAGCAGACCTTTTGACCAAGGGAATCCTTTTCTAGATTCCATTTCACTACTACTTGAGCATACCAAGATATTATATGGATATCATCCACTTCTGGATGTCATCCTGACACATTGGTCATTTAGAAGTGCCCCAACAATTCCTCTACCTCATTCAGGACCAACATTTCATTAATCCTTCTACCTTATCCTCACAAGGCACTATGTACTCAACATCATCAACCTTTTACTTATGTTGCCATAGTCAGATCATCACTAACCATATGATCACCATATTTTACATTCAATGGAAGACTGTAATAAGTATGTNTTTCATTAATCCTTCTACCTTATCCTCACAAGGCACTATGTACTCAACATCATCAACCTTTTACTTATGTTGCCATAGTCAGATCATCACTAACCATATGATCACCATATTTTACATTCAATGGAAGACTGTAATAAGTATGTTTGCATGTCACATGCATGCCCTATCTTTGCAATATGCATTTCGACATATCTTCGTGCACCAAGTATTATACCCATGTTTGCAGTGCAGATGGGTTCCACTTACTTACCTATTGCATTCTCATGCATATAACTACCCTTAGATAATAGGGGTACACACTTCCCTAGCACAACCATGATATTTTGAACTTGCTCATGTCATTTCACTTCTTGTATGAGGTTCATTCTCGGTCCTCATGACTTCCTTTATTTTGCAAAGAGGGATTACCCTGGAAATAATTATTTCAGTTATAACAGGTCAAGTAGGTTTATCTCAACTACTCCATTGAGGCCTCTAGACATGGAGGTTGTTCTCCCAATTCCAAATCCTCCATTTAATCAACACTTTTTAAATAACAGAGGCTTCATAAGCCTACGTTTTTGGCAATTCTTGCCACCTATCGAGTCCATTTTCCTTATGGACTCAAGTACTCCCTAAAAAAGTCTTATGCCATATGTATCCAAGTTTTATTATTAATTCCCCTTAGCATAATCCCACTTTTGTAGGGTTGGATATCATTTCTCCAAAACAAATGATATGCTTCCTTTTCCACAATCTAGCTTGACTCAATCTCATTGGGTAAAATCCCAACTGAATTTTAATCTACATCCTTCTCTTCTAGGAACTTATGCAGATAATTTCCATACGATGGTAATACTCTCAAAAAAATCATCTTAGCCTTGGTAAAATAGTCTTATGACTATTCTTCGACCCATCCAGGCCTATGTTTGGATCATGCTCTGCCAGGTAGTGTAGAGCAGGGTTCCCTCTCCCATAAAGTTTTCTAAGAAATAAAAATAATCACTTGAATCTTTGTGAGTCCAAGCAGGCAAAGTGTTGTTGCCCGCTCTGATACCAATTTGTAACACACCCAACTCCTAAGTACCCTTTTTAGGGATGGGGCATCAAAATTCCACTTTCATTAATAATCTTGAATCCTCTTCTCAATCTCTCCACCAGTTTCTACTCATCAAGATATTTCCAACCACCGTTACCATGCTCAAATCCAAGCTCTGGATTGAGAGCTATGCCCTTATGAAGTTGTGCGAGCATCATTCATCGGTCCCCCTGTGGGTCCATCTCATTCATACTATCCCAAGGTTCCCTGAAGTCCAAAGCTTCCTAGCACTCCTACATCTATGGTGGAAATCCATCCACCGTTGAATCCACTGACGAGACTTCATCCTCATTTAATGTATAGGGTTACGAAAATTCAGCGTTGAGCACCCGTTTATCTTTCTACATGCATATACTCTGGAGTCCTGAAATCCCAAACTCTTGAAGGATCTAGAAATATCTCCACATAGCTTTGGCCTTCATCCCTTTCAGTTTACCTAAGATACTACACCCCAAACCTCCGGATTTCGAAGCCTCGGACTCCCAAAGGATCCACCCTTATGCGTGGTGGCACATTAAATGCAGAGGCAAGGATAGGTGGGTCTTGAGTACTCCACTTGTTATTATCCCAAGCGAGTATGTAACAAGGGGGTGACATGTGGAAAGTAAATGACACATGGCCCCATCAATGGGTGACACATCTCATGTTCTAATGGGCACATAAGATCTGTGAAGAGCAAAAATCAGAGTGACAAGTGGCAAGTCGAACGAGGTTCCACATCACCCTAGGTGATTTCAGCATGCCACATCACTTTAGTCTGACATCCTTCCAATGCCCCTAATATCCCACTGTCGAGATGTGTCCGCATAGATCCATAGATCTACAACCTTCATTCTTTCACAACTTCGACCTTTGGGGAATCTTCTATGTAATTTCCTCTCTGATCCCAGAGTGGTCAGCATCAGGATGACCACGGTCTATATCCAACGGTCAGGAGGGATCCCGAAGCATCCTCGGATCAACGGTCTGCGTGTCCTCAACAATGGGTGGTCAATATCTACTTCGACCTTCAAGAGTTCTCGATCCAAAATGCAACACACCTAAGATATTTCGGATTGTCGAACTCTGAACCACGATCGATCTATCACCACATGCACTTGCAACACCAACAACCAATATTTTCTCTAACCTTCGAAGCTTTGGGAAACTTGCATTCTATTTTGATCATACTTCAATTTTTCCTGATAATCGGACTTCCAGATAACCATTGATATGCAAACACACGTCCCTCTACTACCAACAGCCCAGATTGACTTTGGGCTCCAGGACTTCGAAGAGTTTTCCTCCTTTACGATGAACACAAAAAATTCTCTGAACTCGTAAAGTCTAAAGGACTTTGAGGGGTTAACACCTGCACTTCTTCTCCAAATCCAGGAGTCGTGAAATACTTTGGATCTTCTCGAATGGATCTTGTCCGCTCATCCTCCATACAAAGGAATCCTTTATTTCGAGCAATAAATATTGCTATCTTTCCTATTTTCGTCATCTTTAAAGGACTTAGGCTCTGGCACACACTTTGCCTTCTTTCTCCTGAACTTGAGACATGGAAAAATCTCCTGCACACTCCTTGCGCTCACTCAGCTTGAGATCCTTTCAACACTTCAATAAGTGTTGGCCTTGTGCACACTTTGCATGGATCTCTCCTTCAAGCTTTTATACTCAAGCGAGAATATGTGCACTCCTTCCACTCACTCTACAAAATTTCATGCTATCTCTCTTGAGCTATCGAGTCTAAAAATGATTCTTCCTTTGCACTCCTTGCGTTGCCACTGTGCACTCCTTGCACCAGGATTTCATAAGAGAAACAATTGAAATTTATAGAACATCAAAGGTTCATTAATTCAACCATGAAATACACACACAGACACATAAACTCTGAAAATAGATAAAATAACATTACCCATTTAACTCAGAGATAAGAAAACTCAGACATTCAAATAATGCATTTCAATCTAAGTGCAGAGGGTGAACGACATACTTATCTATTACACTCAATCACTGACCAACTGACTATGGGTGTTCTCCTTTCCACCCAACCATTGGCTTAGAGGCATTCATTCTTATCACTCTAGACACCCTCGTGCCAAGGCATTATATCACTAGGGAACCTTTTCAGTTTCTCAGAGGTTCTTTCTCTGTCACAGCCTCTGCGAGGTTTATCAAATGCTCCATCAACATCAAGCTCGTGACCTTCTACTCAGGTCTTGTTTTCTGCAAATTCTCCTAAATCCTTTCTCTTGTTCTTTCCTTTTAACCATAACAACTTTAATCCTTTTGTTCTTCTTCTCCACTCGAGAACCTCACACGCTCCTCCTCTTTCTCTCTTCTTATCCAGGTCATGCATTCCCCTCTCCCCGATATGTCTCCTTCTTCTCTATCTTCTTGTGTATTCTCTCATGCCTTTTTCCTCCCTAGGAAGGTTCTGGACCTATCATGTTCCTTCTCTCAGTAGAAACTCGGGTCAGCCTGGGCCTACAGGAAAACTGCACTTTGTGGTACTTCGGGCTGACAGTTTTCTATCTCCTCAGCCAAACCCTCCATGCTTCCATTCATGGGGGTAGTTGATTGTTCAACCACTAGTATTTATTTCATTAGCTGATTTTTCCTTGAGATCCGGATGAGGCCTATTATTTCAACAAGGAGAATTTGGGTCATTTTGACATAGTGAACCCCCTCTATTGTTTCCTCATTATTTCTTCTAGTGATATCATGGCCAGTACTTCAAGGCTTCACCCCCACAATAAGATATTGACAATCTAAACAATAATACATTTACATTGTTCCCATGCCATAGATAAAAAGAATGGTGATCATAATTCATGATTAATTACAACCTATGGAAAACATGGGTATTAGAGAGATTCTAACCCTTTGAGTATCGTGACCCGTGCACACATAAGTGGATCAAAGCCCACCCCCATGTCCTTCAAATTTTAAGTCCCCGAGTTGTAGGACAGTTGGTGATGGAGTGTGTTGTTAAGCCACTCTGTGTTGAAAAGTCACCGGTTCGAAACCTGCGGGGACAAAAAATCCAACCATGTTAAGAGTTGGTGTGGCTCAGGCCGGGTGCAATCCCCAGGTGATTTTGACAGCTTAGATGCCCCTGAGTCGCGGTTTCTCAAGCCAAAGGTTAATCCCGATGCCAAGAAGGTCCGGACCAATTAACAAACAAAAAATATATATAAATTCATTTGAGCTTATGATTTTTAAGTAATGAGAGATTTGTATCTTAATTGTTTTCTAATCAAAAAAATTGGATGCAAATCTCTAGCATCTAAAGGTAAGATGGATCAATGTTGGTTAACTACCAATGGTGTACAATGAAGTAATCTTTCATGTCATGATTTGAATTCTTAGTTTAAGAAGGTGTGCATACCCTATCCCCTTTAGATTTGAATTTATGACATCGGAGGAGGAACACATTCTTAACCATTAAGTCCACTTAAGCTATATATGAACTTTGTTGAGCCTATTTTATAATAATAATAATAATAATTTAATTTAATTTCACAATCTAGCTAGATATCAAATTGGTGTATGACACTCTCTTGTTTGTGGGACAATAGACACCCTCCACTCAATGATTTGACTACTTAGTGTTACAATATTTAAACACATAAGAGTTTGTTAAGTTCAACTTGGTTTAATATGTCTTTAGGTAAAATGTGTTTCTTTAATGTCATTTTGTAACTAACAAATCTAACGATCGCGATTATGTTATAAACATAAATTGATTTGGCACTTTCTCTTCTTCTTGATACTGACAATACTTGATTTATGGCTTAATACTTAATTGATCTATGATCTCTATTTAAAAAGCATGGAGAGTCATTTGTTGATAATCAATTATGAGGGATGTTCATGTAATTTATTTTCTTTTTGCATTAATATATTACTTTGAGTGGCGATGTTGGTTGAAGCCATTCATTG
>ML816935.1:111295-125910 GCA_009831015.1 Picea engelmannii
TAGGAAATATAGAGTGTTGGAATTGTGGGAAGAAAGGACATCTGAAGAAAGACTGCAGAGCTCCAAAGAAACAAAGAGATGGACATCAGGAGAAAAATCAAGAAGCAAATGTAAGATGTGATGTGTTACAAGATGCTTTGATTCTTTATGTAGATAATATTTTTGAGTCTTGGGTAGTAGATTCAGGGGCTTCATTTCATGCCACACCCCATAGGAAACCTTTTCTAGATTATGTTCAAGGTGATTTTGGACAGGTTCATTTGGGTGATGATGCACCATGTGAAATTGTTGGAATGGGTAAGGTACAAATAAAGCAAAAGAATGGAAACCAATGGTTGTTGAAAGTGGTAAGACATGTTCCATATCTAAGGAAAAAATTGATTTCAACAAGGCAGTTGGCAAGTGAAGGATGTATATCTATATTTACAGATAAGGTGTGGAAGGTCACCAAAGGATCACTTGTGATAGAAAAATGAGAGAAGGTAGGTACATTGTATTTATGTACTAGTAATAATGACTCTCCTATCTATTTAGCTTCTACATGAGTGGATACTACACTGTGGCATCATAGTCTTGGAAACATGAGTGAGAAGGGGATGCAGATACTTCATAAAAGAAATTTGTTGCCAGATCTTAAACAAATTGATTTGGATTTCTGTGAGCACTGTGTTTATGGAAAAAAAAAAAAAAGAGTCTAATTTCTCAGAGTCAGAAAAGAAAATAAGAGTGAAAGGTTAGAGATTGTGCATACAAATGTATGGGGACCAAATCAAGTATCATCTCTTGGTGGATCTCATTATTATGTTACTTTTATTGATGATGCAACTAGAAAAACTTGGGTTTATTGCATTCGACAAAAATATGATGTTTTTGTTATTGTTAAGAAATGGAAATCTTTGGTTAAGAATGAGACATGAAAAAGGTTGAAGTGTCTCAGATCAGACAATGGAGGTGAATATTGCAGTAAGGAGTTTGATGATTACTTTTCATACCATGGGATTTGTAGAGAGAAAATAGTTCCAGTAACACCACAAGAAAATGGAGTGTCAGAAAGGATGAACAGGACAATCATGGAGTGTGCAAGTAGTATGAGATTGCATGTTGGTTTTCCCTTACAGTTATGGGAAAATGTTGTGGATATTGTTGTTAACTTAATAAACAGAGGACCTTCAATCTTTTTGGATGGTGGAATTCCATAGGAGGCATGGACAGATAAAAGGGTAAACTATTCTTTTTTGAATACTTTCGGTTGTGAAGCATTTCTCCATATTGATACAAAAGATAAAACAAAGCTTGAGGTAAAATCCAAGAAGTGTACCTTTATTGGATACGGTGTTAATGATTTTGGTTACCGCTTATGGGATTATAAACATTCCCAAAATCATTAGGAGTAGAGATTTCATATTCAATGAGAAGGTCATATACAAAGATTAGTTGCATGGAAAGAAACAAGAAAAAGAAAAACCAGAATACACAGTGCTTGATGAGATCACTTGATTTTTTTTCCAAAGGTACCAGAAAATCAAAATGTACAACACCATGCGCAACATGTACCTCAAGCTCCTGCAAGTGTTGTTAGACGATCTACCAGGTTAAGTAGACCCCCTGAACAATACTCTCCTTCATTATATTATTTATTGTTGACTGATTCTGGTGAACCAGAATGTTATGGAGAAGCAATGTCGGTAAATACTAAAAAGAAGTGGGAGCAAGGCATGAAAGAGGAAATGGATTCCTTGGTAAAGAAATAGACTTGGGACTTGGTTCAGTTTCATGCTGGAAAAAAAGTATTGTAGGATAAATGGCTTTACAGGTTGAAGGAAGAAGATGGAGGAAAAAAATGTACAAGGCTAGACTTGTTGTAAATGGGTTTGGACAAAAGAAAGGTATAGATTTTGATGAAATATTTTCTGATGTTGTTAAGATGACTTCAATTGGACTATTTTAAGTCTTGTGGCAGTAGAAGATTTTCATCTTGAAAAGTTAGATGTAAAAACAACTTTTCTCCATGGGGATTTATAAGAAGAGATTTATATGCAACAACCATAGGGGTATGCGGTTAAAGGAAAGGAGAATTTGGTATGCAGGTTGAAGAAGAGATTATGTGGCCTAAAGCAAGCTCCAATGCAGTGGTATTTGAATTTTGACAGGTTTATGACAGAACAATGTTATAGTAGATGGCATTTTGATCACTGTGTTTATTTTAAAAGGCTAGAAAATTGAAGCTATATTATCTTTCTATTGTATATAGATATCATGTTTGTTGCAGGGTCTAATATGCAGAATATAAATGTGCTCAAGAAGAAATTAGATAATTCATTTGCGATGAAGGATTTGGGTGTTGCAAATAAAATCCTTGGTATGAGAATAACAAGAGACAGGAAAAATCACAAATTGACATTGTCTCAGGTGAGTACATAGAGAAGGTGTTGGAGAGGTTTAGAATGCAGAATGAAAAACCAATTAGTACACCTTTGGCCAACCATTTCAAATTAACTAAGGAAATGTGTCCCCGAGACACATGAGGAGATATAATGCATGTCCAGGGTCCCTTATTAATCAACAATTAGTAGCTTGATGTATGCCATGATGTGCACAAGACCAAATATTACACATGCAGTGGGAATTGTGAGCAAGTATATGAACAATATAGGTAAAGAACATTGAGAGGTAGTAAAGTGGATTCTCAGATATTTGAGAGGTACTTCTACTCATGCATTATGTTTTGAAGGTTCAGACATTGTTCTATAGGGATGTGTTGATTCAGATATGGCAGGTGATAAAGATAGCAGGAGGAGCACCACATGGTATGTTTTTATTGTAGGTGGAACAATAGTAAGTTGGATTTCAAAACTATAAAAGGTTGTTTCACTTTCAACAACAGAAGCAGAGTATGTTGTTTCTATAGAGGCTAGTAAAGAAAGGATTTGGTTACAGAGGTTTATGGAGGAATTGGGAAATAAGTAGGAGAATAGCAGGTTATACTATGATAGTGAGAGTTCCATTCATCTTGCAAACAAATCATCCTTTTATTCAAAGACTAAGCATATACATATCAGGTACCATTTCATACGATCCATCTTGGAAGATGGATATTTGAAGTTGGAAAAGATACATACTAGCCAGAATCCTGCAGACATGTTAAAAAAGGGAGTAACCAGGGAGAAAATGATTTCCTGCTCAGTTTCAGTTGGTCTTCAAGCATGAAGGTGAAGATGATAAATTTTTCAGGTCTAAGGTGGATCATAGTTCAGAAGGTACAACAACAGTAGAGTTGTTTTGATCAGTCTCCAAGTGGGATATTGTTGGTTGTGGAGCCTAAGTATCTTCCTAATTCATATGTAGGTTAAAGAAACTAAAGGATTTTGTAGTCAATCTGGACCGTTCATTATAAGGTTTCATATCTAACAATAGAAGTTATGTTAGGGTTTTTTTCCCTAGAAGGAAACCCTCTTTTATGAGGGAATTGTATTGTGACTGTGTATTATGATGAATATTGTATTCTAAGAGAGGAGATTGTGAGAGAAATAAGAGGAAGTTACAACATGTGTGATGTAGGTTGTATCCCTTCATTTTGTTGGATAATAATAAGGAAGTACCTGGAAATTTCTCTGGTGGACATAGCCCACACTGGGTGAACCACATATATCTGTGTCTCTATTTTATTATGTATCTTCTGTGTTTTATTTCTGCATTTTATTTTTTATTGCTCCGCGATCCTGATTTTCTAACAACATTCACCTGTCAAACCTTCTTTGATACCACTTGATCCAAAATTGGATTAGAAATCGTACACCACTAAATCTGAACTGAGTGTCTCTAATATCACTTGATCCTCAAAGAGTATTAAGTATGACACCACTTTCTTATTCCAAGATTATTTTGTTAACAATGCTTATAGCATGGAAGTGACTTATCTTACCAAACCAAAACACTTCAACTGATGAACATAACTTGCATAATCATTCATACATGAGCATATACATAATCACATGAAAGAAATAATTGTGTTCCACAATGACCTTCTTGCATGTTACTCAAACTCAATTACAAATGTCAAATTTGGCACCGTCTCGAAAAGTCGAATCCAATGACTATAAACAATATATATTTCTTTACAAAATGCCCAAAGGCTCTCTTACAACTCACAAATCCCAAATTTCTAGAATTATGGCTTGCAAATGAGTGATAAGATTGTCACCATCGACTTTGTCTCAAAAAATTGATTCCGATGACTATAAATACCCTATAACTCTCAAAATACTAAAAAACTTGGCTTAAAAAAGACTATGAGCATATCTTTAAGTACATAAGAAATACAACTCCTTTACATGAAAATTTGTGCAAATACAAGAAAAAGGATAAGTTTTCCCAATAATGTTTACCTCAAACTCCCTTCTCAACTCTAGAATTCGAGCTCCAAAAATTCCATTCCTTTACATTAAGAATGAGTCCTTTTTATAGCCCCAAAAGGGCATCTTTTGGTTATAACCACCATTAATTACATAACAAAACCATTTATTTACATTGGTTATTACAACCAAATTCATTGGAAAGTTGGTTAATTTGTTGGAATGGATGGAGGAGGTCATGGGTTCCAACCCCATGATCCTCTCCTTTATTTGCACGCATGTGTTCTCTACTATAGCATACCGTTTGTGCTTGGTTATTTTTTTATGTGATATATATAGCATATGGTAACAACTCCCACGTGCGCGTGAATTTTGAGGTGGTTATCATAGGGTGGTTATATATAGGAAGGAAGGAAGGAAATGATTTTAACGTCCACGAGGCTAACAATAGCCTATGGAACAGACCGCCTCACACACTGATTTCTGCAGTTCAGCCCTTTTCCTATTCAACTTGATGATGAACTCCCCCAATTTCTCCATTGTCCCCTCGCTGAATAAATTATTCCACGAGCTAGTTGTTAGGATATTTATATAGTTTTCCCTGTTGTCTTTGAAAGCTTCACACTCTAAAATGAAATGTTTTCCTGTTTCCACTTTTTCGGAGGTGTAAAAAAACACACCCTTTCTTCCCAAGCTTCTTTTGGTCTTTTCCAATGCCTAGTTTTACAATGGAGTTGATGGGAATTGGTTCTTAATTGGGCAATAAGCATTTTGGCTCTCCAAGATATATTGGTCCCGATGTATGCTTTTTGATGATGATTGTATGTGGGGTTAAACTCTTCAATATAATACTCTTTCTTTATCCTGAGCCCTTTATCCCAAGTTTGCTTGTGGAACCTATCAATAACAAAAGCCTTTATCTCTTTATTGTTTGTAGGGCACTTGCTCAAGTGGATATCCCATTTACTAAGCCATTTAATATTTTGTCTCATCCACGTCTTCTTTCTTTTGCACAATATGTCATTGGTGACGACCTTAGGCCACCGACTATCTTCCATTTGCTCAATTTGTTTTAGATATCTTATGAGACGCACCATATCAATTGCTTCAATAGGAGCAACCCCCATTTCACTCAACATGATATCATAAGGGACTGAGCTTTTAATTTTAAACTTGTTTGTTATCAAGCATTTTTTAATCTTCTCGATTTGTTTCCACTGTAAGTCAGATGTGTTTCCGACCCACACTTCACAACCATATAGAACCATCGGGATCACTAAAATCCCAAAGAGGGTTTGCATAGTCTTCCAATCCCATAGCTCTGCTTCTCTGCATCTATTTTGAAAAGCATAGAACGCTTTCCAACCTCCCAGAGTTCTTTTCTTTCTGCAACCTTCCCAGCTTAGATTTTTGTTGAAGTCAATTCTGAGGTATTTGTAATCTGCCACTTCTTCAAGAGTGTTGCCTTCAAAGTAGAACTTCTGTTGCTTATGTTTTCTTTTGCTAGAAAAAATTACCACTTTCGTCTTGCTAGTATTGACTTGCATTCCCACTGTGCTACAAAAGCGCTCAAGGGAAATTAAGTGTTCTTGCAACCCAAGAGCGCATTTAGCAATCAGAATAAGGTCATCTGCATACAAAAGAAGCCTTATCACAAAATCACCCAAAAAAGCACCATCACCCTCCTGTGAGTTTAACCACTCTTCAAGTTTGTCAATATATAAGCCAAAGAAGTTAGGGGACAATGGGCACCCTAGCTTGACCCCAATATCGCTCCTAAAACTTTCGGAGATACCAGTTGATGTTCTGATTTTGACTTTAGCCTCCTCATATAGCCTATGGATTGTTGCTCTAAGATGTATAGGAACCCCAAGTTCCTCGATTCTATGCCAAAGTTTATCTCTAGGGACCATGTCAAACACTTTTTTGAAATTGGCAAAGCAACAAAAGGCTTCCTCTTTTTTCTCCCACACTTTTTCAATGATGTGCCTTAGAGTTATACCGTGATCAATCGTTGAGTGTTTAGGTTTGAAACCTGCTTGCCCTTTAGCATGCTTATCCCCTTCTTTCGCCCACTTGTTGATTCTATTTTCTAACATACTTCCAAATAACTTCGCAAACAAGGGGTTTATCATTATGGTCCTATAGTTGGAGGGATTGTTGACTATAATATATATATATATATATAATAATAATAATAATAATAATAATAATAACCAAACCAATATAAGCCATTGAAGGATTGCCACATGTCAAGACCTAATTGGTCTACTTATGTGCCAAATGTTTAATTGTGATTGGAGCATATTTGCCACTTGTCATTATGTAACTGGGCCACCTGGAGGTACAATATATCACATTAGCTACCAACAATCATGTGCCACATCACCTATATGATGCCACTTGTCAATATCTGGAGCTGCCACTTGTCAACTTGTGAGCCTGCCACGTGTCTCTCTCAGAGCCTACCACATGTCTCTTCAGGGTTGACTTGAACTTTGATTGCCCATAACTTTTTCATACAAGATATATTTGACACGTCATTTTCACCGTTGGAAAGATGACAACGAGCTCTTCACAGTGATGACATTTTCTCAAACTTTTGAGATGATCGAATTTTGAGCAATTTTGACCCTTTTTGGATCCCTGTGAACATTCTAGATCCTCATGAACATGTGTGAGTGTTCCTATATCCTCTTGGATCAATTCTACTCATAAATTTCCATCCTTACCAGGATTAAAATATATTTACCAGAAAGATGAATAACTAGAACAATTATGTTATGTCTCCCAGAAGCGACCCTAGCAGCCCAAAACTCAAGGTATGATCCAAGATCAATCTCAATATTTGAATTCATATTGGATTAACCCTTTAATGCAATATGATTCTCAACCATTGGGTATGCCAACACTACAATAGGTAGCTCCTCCTCCTCCAATCTGGTTATGACAACAAGGATGGAGAAATCCCACCAGAGGAGGACCTCAACAACCTATGACACAACCACACATGCAACTCCTTCCTCCTCCCCAAATGTAGAAATCCACATCCGCCCCTCCTTGGCCAAAACTACTTGAACAACCCATACCTAACTCGAATGATGGAAGTCTAGGTCAACCAACACAAGCTATTAGACTTGTAACCTACCCCACTTAATCCATCTCTTCCTTGGATTGTAACGATATTCACCTTCGATCCGAGAAGAATCTAACCAAAGAAAAACCTTGCATTAACATTGAATATTTGAATGAGGAAGTCCCAAATGAAGAATCAGAACAAAAGAAAAATCAGGAGCCTTTAAAAGCTCAGAATTTCCATCCTGGACTTCAAGACCCACCCTATCCTGAAAGGATAAACCAAGAATTTTTTTTTACACATCCCGAGTTTGATTTCTTAGGAGAACTCAAAAATGTGTGTCAAAATACCATTATTCCAAGAAATTAAGATTGTACCTATTTATTCAAAAGTGGTACGAGATATTTTCTTAAGGAAACCCATTAGGAAATGAAAGGATCCCCAAACTGTTCATGTCATGGGAAAACTATCGGACCTAATGATTGGGGGAGTTCTTGCAAATAAATATTTTGACCTTGGCAATCCAGTCATTAATGTGCAGATCGACAACACACTTATTAGTAACACATTAATCGACCTTGGGGCCACCATCAACATTATGACATGCGAGACCATGAAATCCTCAAGTCTTACAGGCTTTAGGGAAACCCCCATTATACTTCAACTCGTTGATAGATCAACCATTAAACTAGAGGGAATCCTAGAAGATGTAGTGATCTCTATGGATTTGTGGGAATATCCTACTAACTTCATGTTCCTACATCCTAAAACCTCTCTGGGAAGGTATCCTCTAATCCTGGGATGGCCTTAGCTAACCACTTCCAATTACTACATCGGTTGTCATTCATGCAACATGACCATTTCCCACGAGAAATCCACCAAACAATTAACCCTCTACCATCCCTATAAACCTATCATAGACTTAGAAACACCACTTTGGGTTGATGGAGAAGAGAGTGATGAAGAAGGGGAAGCCCAATAAGTCCTCTCCATATATCAATACTTAGCTATAAGGGATAAAACATAGGATGACAAAATCAACGATTTTATAGCCTCTTCCTCTTCTTCATGAAACAAACATATTCTTGAGCATGTTATGAAACTAAAAACTCAAGTTTCTTTAGCTTCAACAAGCATTTCACCAATACAACATGAACCCACACCACAAAAATATCAAGGATCCATTATAAAAACCATAGAAATCAACCCAGGGAAAACCTTTAAAATCAACCGAGGACTAACCAAACAACAAAAGGAGCGACTGGTTCAAGTACTACAAAATCATAGTGATGCTTTCACCTAGGATTACTTTGACATAAAGGGAATCCATCCTGACCTATGCACACATCATATATATATAAGAAGAATCCAGACCCATTCACCAACCCTAGCGCCAAATGAACCTGACAATGAAATACATAATCAAATAAGAGCTACTGAAACTGCTTACAACTAACTTCATCTATCCCACTTTTGATAGCCAGTGGATCTCCCCTCTTGTCATGGTACCAAATAAAAACAATAAATGGAGAATTTATGTCGACTATAGAGAACTCAATAAAGCAACACATAAATATCACTTCCCATTACCATTTATCAACCAGGTCTTGGATACATTAGCAAGAAAGAAGTATTTTTCTTTCCTCAATGGATTCAGTGGATACAACCAGATCCAAATCACACTTGAAGACCAAGAAAAAACAACGTTCACATGTCCTTGGGGACATTAGCCTACCATTTTCTACCATTTGGGTTATGCAATTCCCCCTCCACCTTTCAACGAGCTGTTATAGGTATATTCTCTCATATAATTCATGATTGCGTGGAAATATGTATGGATGATTTCACCTTTATAACTTGCAACAATACTGAGAGGGGGGGCGGTGAATCAATATTATATCAAATTTCCACTTTTCTTTCCGTTCAACAAATTAAGATTATTAAGAAGTGCTTACTTAAATATAAATATATGTAGAACACAAAACACAACACATAAAACACATTACACCAGAATTTTTACGTGGAAACCCAATGTAGGAGAAAACCACAAAACATCTTTCTTTATGTTCTTCTGCAGGCACCAACTTACAATTTACAATTATTTATCTTGACATGAACCCACCTATTGCAAATGAGGATACCAATCCTATCAGGAACCAACTTGTCACAAATGAATACACCAATCCTCTCAGGCACCAACCTGTCACAAAGAATAAGGACATCGATTCGCTCAGGCATCAACCTGTTGCAGATAATGAGGACACCAATCCTCTTAGAAATCAACCTATCACGGATAATGAGGACACTAATCCTCTTAGGCACCAACCTGTCGTAGATAATGAGGACACCAAACCTTAGTGAGCTTCAACTCATCCTAACACTTCCATGCCACCCCGAATTCAATTTGAAAATATTCTTACAGAACTGAACCTTTTTCTACAAAAATTAATATGTTGTATAATTATAGGTCCTTTCTCTTCTCTTTTCATCCACACCCTAATCGAACAAAGTGTGTCCTTATTTATAGTGTTTTTTCCTGAGTTCTCCTTCTTGTATGTGGACGCATAACAATTACATTGTGGACAATTTTTTACCAAATCAAAGTCAAGTTAGTTATATGTGGACAAACTTTTGTTCCATACATTTTGACTAACTCAAACAGACCAAATCTTTCTTGTTTTACCAAATCATTCAATGTCGTAGTAATTCACATTTTGGTTTACAAAGAATCTAGTGCATAGATAAAATAAGGGCTTAAGATACATATAAAAAGTCTTCAACCTATCGCACTTTCTTTGAAACATACTCACCTAGTCGCCCCACCAGATTATGAGCTCGCCTTGGTAAATCCATATTTTCACTCGTCCCATCAAAGTCCACTCTGTCACTCGTTGATTTTCTCAAGGAACCATGCTATATTTTCACATCCATCATCGCACTGATTCACTCCGCAATCATGAAAAATGGAATTTTTCACAGTCTACTTTACTTCTGAAATGTGTCGTAGGTCATCCTCCTATTTTGCGCGCACTCCTAGAAGACTCAATAACTTTTGTGATTTCTTTTGTGCCATTGATCCCTTCATCCTTCAATCCTTTTGCACACTTTTTTTTCCAACCTTTCATGATTTATTCTAGGAGTTCTATTTCATGTAGATCTGCGATAGTACAGTAGAAAGAATCCTTCCACGCACTTCCTATGCATGTGCGCCAACTTTGCACCACACACTTCCTCTTCCCACGTGCCAACTTTTTTCCATACTATTTTTGTATTGTTTTTACATCAATGAAAACATATGCTCAACAAACTCCCCCTTTTTCATTGATGGAAACTCTATTTTTTAGTTTTTCCCCCTATCAGTGTATTCCTCTGGCCTTCACTCCCCCTTGATATATGCTCCTCTTTGTCACAACTATATGTTCCCCCCCTTTAGCATCAATGGAAAAGGGATCTACACTACTAACTGCATACATCTTGAGAGTGACTCCCCCTTTATGAATGTTGTATTGGTTGTTGCTCAATTTATTGTGTTGCTCCCCTTGAGGCTGGACAATTCTTTCAGCAACCTCCAACCTGTCATGAAGGTTATGCGACTTAATGAGGAGTGGGAAGGACTCCCAACTTATCTCTGAGGTAATCAAAGGAGTTCCTAGGTAATGGCTTGATAAATATATATGCGATCTACTCTTTGGAAAGAACATTTTCTAATTTAACCACCTGATCCTAAACCTTTTCTCTGAGAAAGTGATACTTGATGGGTATATTCTTAGTTTTAGAGTGTTGAACATGATTTTTAGAGAGATTAATAACACTTGTATTGTCACACATGATAGAAACATGTTGATCACAAGGAACTCGAATATCCTTGAGATTGGTATTTATCCACAATACTTGCGTACAATAGGATGTTGCAGCTATATACTCTGCTTCAACTGTAGAAAGGGAAATGGAAGTTTGTTTCTTGCTGAGCCAGGATACTAAAAAACTGCCAAGGAAGAATTCACTTCCACTAGTGTTTTTTCTATCATCAATACTTCCTGCCCAATCTGCATATGTATATCTCTGGGAATGAGGTCCATGTTTTTTGAATACCACAATTCATAATCAATAGTGCCTTGCAAGTACTTGCATATTTTTTTTACTGCAAGAACATGAGTTTCCTTGGGATTGGACTGAAACTTGCCTACCAAACCAACAACTTGCATGATTTTAGGCCTTGAAGATGTGAGATAAAGTAAACTGCCTATCATGGACCTGTACATGGTTTGATATATTTCTAGAGCATTTTCATAGTTGTTGAGTTTGTAATTGGTAGTCATGGGAGTGCTTGCTGGTGCACAGTTGTCCACGCCAAAATTATTCAAGATTTCCTTGAGATATTTGCTTTGGGAAATAAAAATTCATTTTTTTGATTAATGAATATGTAAACCAAGAAAGAAGGAGAGTTCTCCTAACATGGACATCTCAAACTCTTACTATATTGTAGCTACAAAATTATTACTCATTAGTTCAATGTTACTACCAAAAATAATGTCATCAACATATACTACGATAATTAATATGTCATCGTAACTTTCAACCTTGATGTCTAAGTTGTTATCCACTATTCCCTTTTAAAAACCTTGTTGGTATAGATACATGTCTTGTCTGTAATACCAAGCTCTTGAAGCCTGGTTTAGCCCATACTGGGCTTTCTTTAAATGACATACATAATCCTTTTTGTCAGTTAGCAGAAAAGCTTTTGGTTGCTCCACATAAACGTCTTCCTCAAGGTCACCATTAAAAAATGTTGTTTTGACATCCATCTTGTAGACTTTGAATTTTTCATGCCATGCAAAAGCCGAAAACATCCCGATAGCTTCAAGCCTTGCAACATGGGAAAAATTTTCTTCAAATTCCACTCCTTTGACTTGAGCATACCCTTTTCATACCAATCTGGCCTTGTTTATAACTATCTTTCAATCTTCATTTAACTTGTTTTTGTATACCCATTTAGTGCCAATTACATTCTTTTCATTTGGTTTTGGGACACGATCCCATGTCTTTTTTTTCTCTATTTGGTCTAGTTCTTCATTCATGGATTTGACCCAATGGTCATACTGACTTATTTTCACAAATTTTTGGGGTTCACTCATGGATAAAAATGCAAAATTTACAAAGCTATATGTATTTACAAGTTTTCTTATGGTTTGTATACGTACTTCCATTCTCTCTTCTTCCTCGAAATCCTCTTGTTTCTAGTATTTGTTCATTCCATCATCTTGTAGATCATTAATGATTGGTTCATAAAATGAATCATTGTAGTGATGATGTCTCAATGGATGAAGTGGTCCCTCATCTACTTTTACATCTATGCTCTCAATTATTTTATGGAGTCTTTTGTTGTAGCACTTGTATCCTTTACTTGTGGAGGAGTATCCTAACAAGACACCTTCACTAGGTCTAAAATCAAACTTACCTAAGTTGTCTTCATTTCGTTTGATGTAGCATTTGCTTCCAAATATTTTGAAGTGTTTTATTGATGTAGGTTTGCCATGCCATAGCTAATAAGGGGTTTTATCATTGTTTACTCTTATGTGCACTTTATTGAGAATGTTAACATCAATTTGAACATCTTCTCCCCAAAAGGTTTTGGGTACTTTTGATTCATCATGCATGGCCCTGGCCATTTCTTGAATTGTTCTGGTCATCCTTTTTATTACTCCATTCTGCTGAGGGGTTATGGAAATAACAAACTGTGTCTTGATCCCATGTTTTTCACAATAATTGTTGAATTCATCAGATGTGAATTCTCCTCGTCTGTCTGATCTTAGGCACTTTATTTTTAAGTCCTTTTCATTTTCAACCCGTGCTTTGAATATTTTGAATTTTTCAAAAGCCTCAGATTTATGCTTCAACAATCCAACCCAAGTCATTTTGGTATAGTCATCAATTAGCAAGCTGAAATATCTTTCACCTCAAGGTGATTGTGTACTAGTGGGGCCACAAAGATCTGCATGAATTAGCTCAAGAGGTTGATTGGTGGAGTTTTCTCTTGCCTTGAATTGAACTCTTGACTGCTTTCCAAATTGGCATCACTTGCATACAATTTTCTCAGGTTTGAAAATTCTAGGCATATCTCGTATAACATCCTTTCTTCCCAGCTTAACAAGCTGATCAAAACTAAGATGACCTAGCCTTTTGTGCCAAAGCCAACTCTAATCAGTTTTACCAATACAACATTTTCCTTTGCCTTCTTCTAGAACATATACATTCTCTGAAGTTCTAATTTCCTTTACAATAGTCTTCCCTATATTTGCATCCATTACTTTACAACCTTTTGAATGAAAGAGAACAATGTTTCCTTGGTCACACATTTGACTTACACTCAACAAGTTATGTTTTAGATCATCTACATACAACACATTTTGTGCTTTGGTCTTTCCCTTCTTATAAGTACAACAATTCATTTTCCTCTAATTCTAGTTGGAGCATTGTTTCCAAAGGTAACATTACTACCTTTTTCTTCAGTTAGGAATTCAAATTTACTCTTGTCTCTTGTCACGTGCTTGGAACAACCATTGTCAATATACCATTGTTTTTCTTGATTTTTGGCAGATAGATCCAATCAACAATTTTCTTGGTTTTATTTTTCTTCCTCCAAACCTTGCTAAAACATTTTTGTCTATATTGATTATAAATAGGTAGCATCTTGCTTCTGCATTCACTCTCCTTGTGTCCAAAATTGTTGCATATGTGGCATTCAAGGTCATTTAGTAGAGGAGAGAAGGCATTATTGAAGGAATTTTGATACATAGCGATTCGAGGTTTATTGAATCTCATTCCTATATTTATTTTATGTTTAAAAGTACAACAACTCACAACCTTATGTCCACAATTTCCCCAAGAGAAACAATATCCATAGAAAAAAATTGGATGCCTTGGAATGAAAAACTTACTTGTAGGAACCATTCTTTGTCTGCCATCTTGATAGGATTCAATCACCTATTTCTTCCTTGCTTCATAGTTGGGCTGGTCCATTTCTGACCACTTCTTCTTATTAGCTTTTGACTTGTTAAACCAACCCTTGAGAGAATTTGTATAACTTGTAGGTTTCTCACTAGTTGACATGTTGGTGCTTGATTATCCTTTGACAATTTTCAGAATTTCCTTATATCCTAGCCCTGTCTTGTGATCTCATTATCTCT
>ML816935.1:126010-143276 GCA_009831015.1 Picea engelmannii
TGTATGAAGTTGTTTGCAGTGAAAAACAAGGGTTACACTTCAAAGAGGCTAATTTTTTTTTAAATGTTCATTTTTAATATTTCTATACATTTATTATGGCTCAATATTTGATTTTCTTTTATTATATCTCACTTAGTTAGAAGTTACTTTATAAAAATGGAGGTCTTCTTCTAGCCTTTTCTTTTTAATTGTTTTTTTTAAGTGCATACACTTTAAGTGACAAAGTAACTTTATTATAAAAGTGTTTCTCACTTATCTTATGACGTGAATCACTTAACATCTTAAAATTACTTTACTTTATTATCAATTTTAAGTTGTTTTTTTCATATAATTTAGGTTGTAAAGTTAATTTATTGTAAAAAAAATCACTTGTTTTATAAAAGCGAATCATCTAAGTTGCACTTCTAAGTTGCGCTAAAGAAAAGAGTTGTAGGACCATTATCGATCTGACTCGGTCTAGACACTGGAACTCAATTCATGATGCAACTTCCAACAATAATCTTCATCATGTTTGTTTTTCTTGCAATGAGTACATGTGAGATTTGCTTCTTCCTTCTTTACTGTAGCTACTTGTTTCTCTTTTCCCTTTTTATTACTTCCCTTTTGCTGGGCAATCCATGGAGGAAACATCTTTAGCATCCTTCCCCCTGGATTCAAGATGTATAGCTTGAACACATACTTCATCAAAATCGGTGGGATTTAACAAAATAAGAGTATGACGAATGTAACTATGCAAAACACCAATATATTTTAGAAGGGTTTCTGTAGAATGTAATGAAATATTTAAAGCCAATTTTTTCTTCCTAAACTCCTCAGTAAAATCACGCATACTATTTCCTTTTCCTTTCCTCAAGTATTTCCATTCCATAATTGTTTTTTTTCAATATTCCAAAGAATAAAATTGTTTCCTTAATGCAGCTTTGAATTATGACCAAGAAGAGAGAATCTTACCGCTCTTTTGGATACCTTCCTAAAGTTTACCTTCCCACAAAATCAACGTTGTGCCTTCAAGGATAAGAGAGGCCAATTCAATCTTTATCTCATCTTCATCAATATGTTGAACATGGTAGTAAACTTCCATTCGTCGAATCCAATTGTCTAGCTTCTTTGCATTAGGATCACCATTATACATATGCAAATTAAACTTGACATCCAACTTTAAAAATGGACTTTTTGAAGCAATTTTCTTATGAGGAAATGAGGGCAGAGAAGTGGAAGGAGGTGAAGGTGTGGAAGGAGGTGGAGAAGGAGGAAGTCTGTCTTCTTTTTTAACTTCTCCAAAACTTTCTCCTTTGTGTAATCCTCTCTCACTATAAAGCTCTTCCACTATTTCCTTCATCTGATCAAAGGCATTGAAGAAATCATATTCAGATTCAAAAGGACCTATTTTCCTTGGTGAAGGTATCTCTTCTCTTCGAGTGAAGCTCCTTGAACCAATCTTTGGATTATAACTCTCAAGTTTTACTTCACCACGCTTATGTTTATCCCTTGTGAGCATTTTTTGGTTGTGGAGCTTGATTATCTTCCTAGTTCATATGCAGGTAGAAATTGTAGGATACACAATTATAAGGCCACAGATCTGACGATAGAAGTTATGTCAAGGTTTTTTCCCCTATAAGGAAACCCTCTTTTATGAGGGAATTGTATTGCGGCTGTGTATTATGATGAATATTGTATTATAAGAGTGGAGACTGTGAGAGAAATAAGAGGAAGTTACAATGGGTGTGATGTAGGTTACCCCTTCATTTTGTTGGATAATAATAAGGAAGGACCTAGCAATTTATCTGGTGGATGTATCCCACATTGGGTGAACCATGTATATCTCTGTCTCTATTTTATTGTGTATCTTTTGTGTCTTATTTCCACATTTATTTTATTTTATTGCTCTGCAATCCTATTTTTCTAACAACTAGTATTAGAGCGAAAGGTAACTCGCAGGAAAATAGGGTTCCTGGTTTGAGTGGGAGAAAAGGAAGAAGATGGAAGGTTTAGGGTCAAGAAATTTAATGGCCAAAACTACCAGTTATGGAAGATGCAGATGGAATATTATTTATATCAGAAGGATCTATTCCTACCATTGGGCGGAATAACAAAGAAGTCGACAACCATGAAGGACAAAGAATGGGAGGTTCTTGACAGAAAGGCACTAGGAATGGTACGGCTGAGCCTGGCAACGTCGGTGGATTTCAATATTTCAAAAGAAAAGACAACGAAGGAGTTGATCGATGCATTGGATAAACTATATGAAAAACCCTCGGTGTCCAATAAGGTGTTTCTAATGAAGCGATTATTTAATATGAAGATGTTAGAAGGTGGGTCTGATGCAAATCATTTAAATGAATTTAATACAATTACTAATCAACTAAGTTCTGTAAAAGTGGACTTTGATGATGAGGTCGTGGATCTTATAATCTTGTGCTCATTACCAGAAAGATGGAATGGCTTGGTCATGGTTGTAAGTAACTCTATCTGGTTCAAACAATCTAAAATTTAATGATGTTATTGGTGTTATCCTTAGCGAGGAAATGCGACAAAAAATCACAGGTGAGACATCGGGGAATTCATTGACTATGGAGAACAGGGGAAGAAAAAAGGATAGAGGAAAGGGCTCAGGGAACCATGGGAATTCTAGGAAGGGAAGATCAAAATACAGACTAGGAAATATAGAGTGTTGGAATTGTGGGAAGAAAGGACATCTGAAGAAAGACTGCAGAGCTCCAAAGAAACAAAGAGATGGACATCAGGAGAAAAATCAAGAAGCAAATGTAAGATGTGATGTGTTACAAGATGCTTTGATTGTTTATGTAGATAATATTTTTGAGTCTTGGGTAGTAGATTCAGGGGCTTCATTTCATGCCACACCCCATAGGAAACCTTTTCTAGATTATGTTCAAGGTGATTTTGGACAGGTTCATTTGGGTGATGATGCACCATGCGAAATTGTTGGAATGGGTAAGGTACAAATAAAGCAAAAGAATGCAAACCAATGGTTGTTGAAAGTGGTAAGACATGTTCCATATCTAAGGAAAAATTTGATTTCAACAGGGCAGTTGGCAAGTGAAGGATGTATATCTATATTTACAGATAAGGTGTGGAAGGTCACCAAAGGATCACTCGTGATAGCAAAATGAGAGAAGGTAGGTACATTGTATTTATGTACTAGTAATAATGACTCCCCCATCTATTTAGCTTCTACATGAGTGGATACTACACTGTGACATCATAGGCTTGGAAACATGAGTGAGAAGGGGATGCAGATACTTCATAAAAGCAATTTGTTGCCAGATCTTAAACAAATTGACTTGGATTTCTGTGAGCACTGTGTTTATGGAAAAAAAAAAGAGTCTGATTTCTCAGAGTCAGAAAAGAAAATAAGAGTGAAAGGTTAGAGATTGTGCATACAAATGTATGGGGACCAACTCAAGTATCATCTCTTGGTGGATCTCATTATTATGTTACTTTTATTGATGATGCAACTAGAAAAACTTGGGTTTATTGCATTCGACAAAAATATGATGTTTTTGTTATTGTTAAGAAATGGAAAGCTTTGGTTAAGAATGAGACATGAAAAAGGCTGAAGTGTCTCAGATCAGACATTGGAGGTGAATATTGCAGTAAGGAGTTTGATGATTACTTTTCATACCATGGGATTCGTAGAGAGAAAATAGTTCCAGTAACACCACAAGAAAATGGAGTGTCAGAAAGGATGAACAGGACAATCATGGAGTGTGCAAGGAGTATGAGATTGCATGTTGGTTTGCCCTTACAGTTCTGGGCAGATGTTGTGGATATTGTTGTTAACTTAATAAACAGAGGACCTTCAATCTTTTTGGATGGTGGAATTCCATAGGAGGCATGGACAGATAAAAGGGTAAACTATTATTTTTTGAATACTTTCGGTTGTGAAGCATTTGTCCATATTGATACAAAAGATAAAACAAAGTTTGAGGTAAAATCCAAGAAGTGTACCTTTATTGGATATGGTGTTAATGATTTTGGTTACCCCTTATGGGATTATAAACATTCCCAAAATCATTAGGAGTAGAGATTTCATATTCAATGAGAAGGTCATGTACAAAGATTAGTTGCAGGGAAAGAAATAAGAAAAAGAAAAACCAGAATACACAGTGCTTGATGAGATCAATTGATTTTTTTTCCAAAGGTACCAGAAAATCAAAATGTACAACACCATGCGCAACATGTACCTCAAGCTCCTGCAAGTGTTGTTAGACGATCTACCAGGTTAAGTAGACCCCCTGAACGATACTCTCCTTCATTATATTATTTATTGTTGATTGATTCTGGTGAACCAGAATGTTATGGAGAATCAATGTCGGTAAATACTAAAAAGAAGTGGGAGCAAGGCATGAAAGAGGAAATGGATTCCTTGGTAAAGAAATAGACTTGAGACTTGGTTCAGTTTCCTGCTAGAAAAAAAGTATTGTAGAATAAATGGCTTTACAGGTTGAAGGAAGAAGATGGAGGAAAAAAATGTACAAGGCTAGACTTGTTGTAAATGGGTTTGGACAAAAGAAAGGTATAGATTTTGATGAAATATTTTATGATGTTGTTAAGATGACTTCAATTGGACTATTTTAAGTCTTGTGGCAGTAGAAGATTTGCATCTTGAAAAGTTAGATGTAAAAACAACTTTTCTCCATGGGGATTTATAAGAAGAGATTTATATGCAACAACCATAGGGGTATGCGGTTAAAGGAAAGGAGAATTTGGTATGTAGGTTGAAGAAGAGATTATATGGCCTAAAGCAAGCTCCAATGCAGTGGTATTTGAATTTTGATAGGTTTATGATAGAACAATGTTATAGTAGATGTCATTCTGATCACTGTGTTTATTTTAAAAGGCTAGAAAATGGAAGCTATATTATCTTTCTATTGTATATAGATATCATGTTTGTTGCAGGGTCTAGTATGCAGAATATAAATGTGCTCAAGAAGAAATTAGATAATTCATTTGCGATGAAGGATTTGGGTGCTGCAAAGAAAATCCTTGGTATGAGAATAACAAGAGACAAGAAAAATCACAAATTGACATTGTCTCAGGTGAGTACATAGAGAAGGTGTTGGAGAGGTTTAGAATACAGAATGAAAAACCAATTAGTACACCTTTGGCCAACCATTTCAAATTAACTAAGGAAATGTGTCCCCGAGACACATGAGGAGATATAATGCATGTCCAGGGTCCCTTATTAATCAACAATTGGTAGCTTGATGTATGCCATGATGTGCACAAGACCAAATATTACACATGCAGTGGGAATTGTGAGAAAGTATATGAACAATATAGGTAAAGAACATTGAGAGGTAGTAAAGTGGATTCTCAGATATTTGAGAGGTACTTCTACTCATGCATTATGTTTTGAAGGTTCAGAAATTGTTCTATAGTGATGTGTTGATTCATATATGGTAGGTGATAAAGATAGCAGGAGGAGCACCACATGGTATGTTTTTATTGTAGGTGGAACAATAGTAAGTTGGATTTCAAAACTATAAAAGGTTGTTTCACTTTCAACAACAGAAGCAGAGTATGTTGTTGCTATAGAGGCTAGTAAAGAAATGATTTGGTTACAGAGGTTTATGGAGGAATTGGGAAATAAGTAGGAGAATAGTAGGTTATACTATGATAGTGAGAGTGCCATTCATCTTGCAAACAACTCAGCCTTTTATTCAAAGACTAAGCATATACATCTCAGGTACCATTTCATACAATCTGTATTGGAAGATGGATATTTGAAGTTGGAAAAGATACAAACTAGCCAGAATCCTGCAGACATGTTAAAAAAGGGAGTAATCGGGGAGAAAATGAGTTCCTGCTCAGTTTCAGTTGGTCTTCAAGCATGAAGGTGAAGATGATAAATTTGTCAGGTCCAAGGTGGATCATAGTTCAGAAGGTACAACAACAGTAGAGTTGTTGTGATCAGTCTCCAAGTGGGATATTGTTGGTTGTGGAGCCTAAGTATCTTCCTAATTCATATGTAGGTTAAAGAAACTAAAGGATTTTGTAGTCAATCTGGACCGTTCATTATAAGGTTGCATATCTGACAATAGAAGTTATGTTAGGGTTTTTTTCCCTAGAAGGAAACCCTCTTTTATGAGGGAATTGTATTGTGACTGTGTATTATGATGAATATTGTATTCTAAGAGAGGAGATTGTGAGAGAAATAAGAGGAAGTTACAACATGTGTGATGTAGGTTGTATCCCTTCATTTTGTTGGATAATAATAAGGAAGTACCTGGAAATTTCTCTGGTGGACATAGCCCACACTGGGTGAACCACATATATCTGTGTCTCTATTTTATTATGTATCTTCTGTGTTTTATTTCTGCATTTTATTTTTTATTGCTCCGCGATCCTGATTTTCTAACAACATTCACCTGTCAAACCTTCTTTGATACCACTTGATCCAAAATTGGATTAGAAATCGTACACCACTAAATCTGAACTGAGTGTCTCTAATATCACTTGATCCTCAAAGAGTATTAAGTATGACACCACTTTCTTATTCCAAGATTATTTTGTTAACAATGCTTATAGCATGGAAGTGACTTATCTTACCAAACCAAAACACTTCAACTGATGAACATAACTTGCATAATCATTCATACATGAGCATATACATAATCACATGAAAGAAATAATTGTGTTCCACAATGACCTTCTTGCATGTTACTCAAACTCAATTACAAATGTCAAATTTGGCACCGTCTCGAAAAGTCGAATCCAATGACTATAAACAATATATATTTCTTTACAAAATGCCCAAAGGCTCTCTTACAACTCACAAATCCCAAATTTCTAGAATTATGGCTTGCAAATGAGTGATAAGATTGTCACCATCGACTTTGTCTCAAAAAATTGATTCCGATGACTATAAATACCCTATAACTCTCAAAATACTAAAAAACTTGGCTTAAAAAAGACTATGAGCATATCTTTAAGTACATAAGAAATACAACTCCTTTACATGAAAATTTGTGCAAATACAAGAAAAAGGATAAGTTTTCCCAATAATGTTTACCTCAAACTCCCTTCTCAACTCTAGAATTCGAGCTCCAAAAATTCCATTCCTTTACATTAAGAATGAGTCCTTTTTATAGCCCCAAAAGGGCATCTTTTGGTTATAACCACCATTAATTACATAACAAAACCATTTATTTACATTGGTTATTACAACCAAATTCATTGGAAAGTTGGTTAATTTGTTGGAATGGATGGAGGAGGTCATGGGTTCCAACCCCATGATCCTCTCCTTTATTTGCACGCATGTGTTCTCTACTATAGCATACCGTTTGTGCTTGGTTATTTTTTTATGTGATATATATAGCATATGGTAACAACTCCCACGTGCGCGTGAATTTTGAGGTGGTTATCATAGGGTGGTTATATATAGGAAGGAAGGAAGGAAATGATTTTAACGTCCACGAGGCTAACAATAGCCTATGGAACAGACCGCCTCACACACTGATTTCTGCAGTTCAGCCCTTTTCCTATTCAACTTGATGATGAACTCCCCCAATTTCTCCATTGTCCCCTCGCTGAATAAATTATTCCACGAGCTAGTTGTTAGGATATTTATATAGTTTTCCCTGTTGTCTTTGAAAGCTTCACACTCTAAAATGAAATGTTTTCCTGTTTCCACTTTTTCGGAGGTGTAAAAAAACACACCCTTTCTTCCCAAGCTTCTTTTGGTCTTTTCCAATGCCTAGTTTTACAATGGAGTTGATGGGAATTGGTTCTTAATTGGGCAATAAGCATTTTGGCTCTCCAAGATATATTGGTCCCGATGTATGCTTTTTGATGATGATTGTATGTGGGGTTAAACTCTTCAATATAATACTCTTTCTTTATCCTGAGCCCTTTATCCCAAGTTTGCTTGTGGAACCTATCAATAACAAAAGCCTTTATCTCTTTATTGTTTGTAGGGCACTTGCTCAAGTGGATATCCCATTTACTAAGCCATTTAATATTTTGTCTCATCCACGTCTTCTTTCTTTTGCACAATATGTCATTGGTGACGACCTTAGGCCACCGACTATCTTCCATTTGCTCAATTTGTTTTAGATATCTTATGAGACGCACCATATCAATTGCTTCAATAGGAGCAACCCCCATTTCACTCAACATGATATCATAAGGGACTGAGCTTTTAATTTTAAACTTGTTTGTTATCAAGCATTTTTTAATCTTCTCGATTTGTTTCCACTGTAAGTCAGATGTGTTTCCGACCCACACTTCACAACCATATAGAACCATCGGGATCACTAAAATCCCAAAGAGGGTTTGCATAGTCTTCCAATCCCATAGCTCTGCTTCTCTGCATCTATTTTGAAAAGCATAGAACGCTTTCCAACCTCCCAGAGTTCTTTTCTTTCTGCAACCTTCCCAGCTTAGATTTTTGTTGAAGTCAATTCTGAGGTATTTGTAATCTGCCACTTCTTCAAGAGTGTTGCCTTCAAAGTAGAACTTCTGTTGCTTATGTTTTCTTTTGCTAGAAAAAATTACCACTTTCGTCTTGCTAGTATTGACTTGCATTCCCACTGTGCTACAAAAGCGCTCAAGGGAAATTAAGTGTTCTTGCAACCCAAGAGCGCATTTAGCAATCAGAATAAGGTCATCTGCATACAAAAGAAGCCTTATCACAAAATCACCCAAAAAAGCACCATCACCCTCCTGTGAGTTTAACCACTCTTCAAGTTTGTCAATATATAAGCCAAAGAAGTTAGGGGACAATGGGCACCCTAGCTTGACCCCAATATCGCTCCTAAAACTTTCGGAGATACCAGTTGATGTTCTGATTTTGACTTTAGCCTCCTCATATAGCCTATGGATTGTTGCTCTAAGATGTATAGGAACCCCAAGTTCCTCGATTCTATGCCAAAGTTTATCTCTAGGGACCATGTCAAACACTTTTTTGAAATTGGCAAAGCAACAAAAGGCTTCCTCTTTTTTCTCCCACACTTTTTCAATGATGTGCCTTAGAGTTATACCGTGATCAATCGTTGAGTGTTTAGGTTTGAAACCTGCTTGCCCTTTAGCATGCTTATCCCCTTCTTTCGCCCACTTGTTGATTCTATTTTCTAACATACTTCCAAATAACTTCGCAAACAAGGGGTTTATCATTATGGTCCTATAGTTGGAGGGATTGTTGACTATAATATATATATATATATATAATAATAATAATAATAATAATAATAATAACCAAACCAATATAAGCCATTGAAGGATTGCCACATGTCAAGACCTAATTGGTCTACTTATGTGCCAAATGTTTAATTGTGATTGGAGCATATTTGCCACTTGTCATTATGTAACTGGGCCACCTGGAGGTACAATATATCACATTAGCTACCAACAATCATGTGCCACATCACCTATATGATGCCACTTGTCAATATCTGGAGCTGCCACTTGTCAACTTGTGAGCCTGCCACGTGTCTCTCTCAGAGCCTACCACATGTCTCTTCAGGGTTGACTTGAACTTTGATTGCCCATAACTTTTTCATACAAGATATATTTGACACGTCATTTTCACCGTTGGAAAGATGACAACGAGCTCTTCACAGTGATGACATTTTCTCAAACTTTTGAGATGATCGAATTTTGAGCAATTTTGACCCTTTTTGGATCCCTGTGAACATTCTAGATCCTCATGAACATGTGTGAGTGTTCCTATATCCTCTTGGATCAATTCTACTCATAAATTTCCATCCTTACCAGGATTAAAATATATTTACCAGAAAGATGAATAACTAGAACAATTATGTTATGTCTCCCAGAAGCGACCCTAGCAGCCCAAAACTCAAGGTATGATCCAAGATCAATCTCAATATTTGAATTCATATTGGATTAACCCTTTAATGCAATATGATTCTCAACCATTGGGTATGCCAACACTACAATAGGTAGCTCCTCCTCCTCCAATCTGGTTATGACAACAAGGATGGAGAAATCCCACCAGAGGAGGACCTCAACAACCTATGACACAACCACACATGCAACTCCTTCCTCCTCCCCAAATGTAGAAATCCACATCCGCCCCTCCTTGGCCAAAACTACTTGAACAACCCATACCTAACTCGAATGATGGAAGTCTAGGTCAACCAACACAAGCTATTAGACTTGTAACCTACCCCACTTAATCCATCTCTTCCTTGGATTGTAACGATATTCACCTTCGATCCGAGAAGAATCTAACCAAAGAAAAACCTTGCATTAACATTGAATATTTGAATGAGGAAGTCCCAAATGAAGAATCAGAACAAAAGAAAAATCAGGAGCCTTTAAAAGCTCAGAATTTCCATCCTGGACTTCAAGACCCACCCTATCCTGAAAGGATAAACCAAGAATTTTTTTTTACACATCCCGAGTTTGATTTCTTAGGAGAACTCAAAAATGTGTGTCAAAATACCATTATTCCAAGAAATTAAGATTGTACCTATTTATTCAAAAGTGGTACGAGATATTTTCTTAAGGAAACCCATTAGGAAATGAAAGGATCCCCAAACTGTTCATGTCATGGGAAAACTATCGGACCTAATGATTGGGGGAGTTCTTGCAAATAAATATTTTGACCTTGGCAATCCAGTCATTAATGTGCAGATCGACAACACACTTATTAGTAACACATTAATCGACCTTGGGGCCACCATCAACATTATGACATGCGAGACCATGAAATCCTCAAGTCTTACAGGCTTTAGGGAAACCCCCATTATACTTCAACTCGTTGATAGATCAACCATTAAACTAGAGGGAATCCTAGAAGATGTAGTGATCTCTATGGATTTGTGGGAATATCCTACTAACTTCATGTTCCTACATCCTAAAACCTCTCTGGGAAGGTATCCTCTAATCCTGGGATGGCCTTAGCTAACCACTTCCAATTACTACATCGGTTGTCATTCATGCAACATGACCATTTCCCACGAGAAATCCACCAAACAATTAACCCTCTACCATCCCTATAAACCTATCATAGACTTAGAAACACCACTTTGGGTTGATGGAGAAGAGAGTGATGAAGAAGGGGAAGCCCAATAAGTCCTCTCCATATATCAATACTTAGCTATAAGGGATAAAACATAGGATGACAAAATCAACGATTTTATAGCCTCTTCCTCTTCTTCATGAAACAAACATATTCTTGAGCATGTTATGAAACTAAAAACTCAAGTTTCTTTAGCTTCAACAAGCATTTCACCAATACAACATGAACCCACACCACAAAAATATCAAGGATCCATTATAAAAACCATAGAAATCAACCCAGGGAAAACCTTTAAAATCAACCGAGGACTAACCAAACAACAAAAGGAGCGACTGGTTCAAGTACTACAAAATCATAGTGATGCTTTCACCTAGGATTACTTTGACATAAAGGGAATCCATCCTGACCTATGCACACATCATATATATATAAGAAGAATCCAGACCCATTCACCAACCCTAGCGCCAAATGAACCTGACAATGAAATACATAATCAAATAAGAGCTACTGAAACTGCTTACAACTAACTTCATCTATCCCACTTTTGATAGCCAGTGGATCTCCCCTCTTGTCATGGTACCAAATAAAAACAATAAATGGAGAATTTATGTCGACTATAGAGAACTCAATAAAGCAACACATAAATATCACTTCCCATTACCATTTATCAACCAGGTCTTGGATACATTAGCAAGAAAGAAGTATTTTTCTTTCCTCAATGGATTCAGTGGATACAACCAGATCCAAATCACACTTGAAGACCAAGAAAAAACAACGTTCACATGTCCTTGGGGACATTAGCCTACCATTTTCTACCATTTGGGTTATGCAATTCCCCCTCCACCTTTCAACGAGCTGTTATAGGTATATTCTCTCATATAATTCATGATTGCGTGGAAATATGTATGGATGATTTCACCTTTATAACTTGCAACAATACTGAGAGGGGGGGCGGTGAATCAATATTATATCAAATTTCCACTTTTCTTTCCGTTCAACAAATTAAGATTATTAAGAAGTGCTTACTTAAATATAAATATATGTAGAACACAAAACACAACACATAAAACACATTACACCAGAATTTTTACGTGGAAACCCAATGTAGGAGAAAACCACAAAACATCTTTCTTTATGTTCTTCTGCAGGCACCAACTTACAATTTACAATTATTTATCTTGACATGAACCCACCTATTGCAAATGAGGATACCAATCCTATCAGGAACCAACTTGTCACAAATGAATACACCAATCCTCTCAGGCACCAACCTGTCACAAAGAATAAGGACATCGATTCGCTCAGGCATCAACCTGTTGCAGATAATGAGGACACCAATCCTCTTAGAAATCAACCTATCACGGATAATGAGGACACTAATCCTCTTAGGCACCAACCTGTCGTAGATAATGAGGACACCAAACCTTAGTGAGCTTCAACTCATCCTAACACTTCCATGCCACCCCGAATTCAATTTGAAAATATTCTTACAGAACTGAACCTTTTTCTACAAAAATTAATATGTTGTATAATTATAGGTCCTTTCTCTTCTCTTTTCATCCACACCCTAATCGAACAAAGTGTGTCCTTATTTATAGTGTTTTTTCCTGAGTTCTCCTTCTTGTATGTGGACGCATAACAATTACATTGTGGACAATTTTTTACCAAATCAAAGTCAAGTTAGTTATATGTGGACAAACTTTTGTTCCATACATTTTGACTAACTCAAACAGACCAAATCTTTCTTGTTTTACCAAATCATTCAATGTCGTAGTAATTCACATTTTGGTTTACAAAGAATCTAGTGCATAGATAAAATAAGGGCTTAAGATACATATAAAAAGTCTTCAACCTATCGCACTTTCTTTGAAACATACTCACCTAGTCGCCCCACCAGATTATGAGCTCGCCTTGGTAAATCCATATTTTCACTCGTCCCATCAAAGTCCACTCTGTCACTCGTTGATTTTCTCAAGGAACCATGCTATATTTTCACATCCATCATCGCACTGATTCACTCCGCAATCATGAAAAATGGAATTTTTCACAGTCTACTTTACTTCTGAAATGTGTCGTAGGTCATCCTCCTATTTTGCGCGCACTCCTAGAAGACTCAATAACTTTTGTGATTTCTTTTGTGCCATTGATCCCTTCATCCTTCAATCCTTTTGCACACTTTTTTTTCCAACCTTTCATGATTTATTCTAGGAGTTCTATTTCATGTAGATCTGCGATAGTACAGTAGAAAGAATCCTTCCACGCACTTCCTATGCATGTGCGCCAACTTTGCACCACACACTTCCTCTTCCCACGTGCCAACTTTTTTCCATACTATTTTTGTATTGTTTTTACATCAATGAAAACATATGCTCAACAAACTCCCCCTTTTTCATTGATGGAAACTCTATTTTTTAGTTTTTCCCCCTATCAGTGTATTCCTCTGGCCTTCACTCCCCCTTGATATATGCTCCTCTTTGTCACAACTATATGTTCCCCCCCTTTAGCATCAATGGAAAAGGGATCTACACTACTAACTGCATACATCTTGAGAGTGACTCCCCCTTTATGAATGTTGTATTGGTTGTTGCTCAATTTATTGTGTTGCTCCCCTTGAGGCTGGACAATTCTTTCAGCAACCTCCAACCTGTCATGAAGGTTATGCGACTTAATGAGGAGTGGGAAGGACTCCCAACTTATCTCTGAGGTAATCAAAGGAGTTCCTAGGTAATGGCTTGATAAATATATATGCGATCTACTCTTTGGAAAGAACATTTTCTAATTTAACCACCTGATCCTAAACCTTTTCTCTGAGAAAGTGATACTTGATGGGTATATTCTTAGTTTTAGAGTGTTGAACATGATTTTTAGAGAGATTAATAACACTTGTATTGTCACACATGATAGAAACATGTTGATCACAAGGAACTCGAATATCCTTGAGATTGGTATTTATCCACAATACTTGCGTACAATAGGATGTTGCAGCTATATACTCTGCTTCAACTGTAGAAAGGGAAATGGAAGTTTGTTTCTTGCTGAGCCAGGATACTAAAAAACTGCCAAGGAAGAATTCACTTCCACTAGTGTTTTTTCTATCATCAATACTTCCTGCCCAATCTGCATATGTATATCTCTGGGAATGAGGTCCATGTTTTTTGAATACCACAATTCATAATCAATAGTGCCTTGCAAGTACTTGCATATTTTTTTTACTGCAAGAACATGAGTTTCCTTGGGATTGGACTGAAACTTGCCTACCAAACCAACAACTTGCATGATTTTAGGCCTTGAAGATGTGAGATAAAGTAAACTGCCTATCATGGACCTGTACATGGTTTGATATATTTCTAGAGCATTTTCATAGTTGTTGAGTTTGTAATTGGTAGTCATGGGAGTGCTTGCTGGTGCACAGTTGTCCACGCCAAAATTATTCAAGATTTCCTTGAGATATTTGCTTTGGGAAATAAAAATTCATTTTTTTGATTAATGAATATGTAAACCAAGAAAGAAGGAGAGTTCTCCTAACATGGACATCTCAAACTCTTACTATATTGTAGCTACAAAATTATTACTCATTAGTTCAATGTTACTACCAAAAATAATGTCATCAACATATACTACGATAATTAATATGTCATCGTAACTTTCAACCTTGATGTCTAAGTTGTTATCCACTATTCCCTTTTAAAAACCTTGTTGGTATAGATACATGTCTTGTCTGTAATACCAAGCTCTTGAAGCCTGGTTTAGCCCATACTGGGCTTTCTTTAAATGACATACATAATCCTTTTTGTCAGTTAGCAGAAAAGCTTTTGGTTGCTCCACATAAACGTCTTCCTCAAGGTCACCATTAAAAAATGTTGTTTTGACATCCATCTTGTAGACTTTGAATTTTTCATGCCATGCAAAAGCCGAAAACATCCCGATAGCTTCAAGCCTTGCAACATGGGAAAAATTTTCTTCAAATTCCACTCCTTTGACTTGAGCATACCCTTTTCATACCAATCTGGCCTTGTTTATAACTATCTTTCAATCTTCATTTAACTTGTTTTTGTATACCCATTTAGTGCCAATTACATTCTTTTCATTTGGTTTTGGGACACGATCCCATGTCTTTTTTTTCTCTATTTGGTCTAGTTCTTCATTCATGGATTTGACCCAATGGTCATACTGACTTATTTTCACAAATTTTTGGGGTTCACTCATGGATAAAAATGCAAAATTTACAAAGCTATATGTATTTACAAGTTTTCTTATGGTTTGTATACGTACTTCCATTCTCTCTTCTTCCTCGAAATCCTCTTGTTTCTAGTATTTGTTCATTCCATCATCTTGTAGATCATTAATGATTGGTTCATAAAATGAATCATTGTAGTGATGATGTCTCAATGGATGAAGTGGTCCCTCATCTACTTTTACATCTATGCTCTCAATTATTTTATGGAGTCTTTTGTTGTAGCACTTGTATCCTTTACTTGTGGAGGAGTATCCTAACAAGACACCTTCACTAGGTCTAAAATCAAACTTACCTAAGTTGTCTTCATTTCGTTTGATGTAGCATTTGCTTCCAAATATTTTGAAGTGTTTTATTGATGTAGGTTTGCCATGCCATAGCTAATAAGGGGTTTTATCATTGTTTACTCTTATGTGCACTTTATTGAGAATGTTAACATCAATTTGAACATCTTCTCCCCAAAAGGTTTTGGGTACTTTTGATTCATCATGCATGGCCCTGGCCATTTCTTGAATTGTTCTGGTCATCCTTTTTATTACTCCATTCTGCTGAGGGGTTATGGAAATAACAAACTGTGTCTTGATCCCATGTTTTTCACAATAATTGTTGAATTCATCAGATGTGAATTCTCCTCGTCTGTCTGATCTTAGGCACTTTATTTTTAAGTCCTTTTCATTTTCAACCCGTGCTTTGAATATTTTGAATTTTTCAAAAGCCTCAGATTTATGCTTCAACAATCCAACCCAAGTCATTTTGGTATAGTCATCAATTAGCAAGCTGAAATATCTTTCACCTCAAGGTGATTGTGTACTAGTGGGGCCACAAAGATCTGCATGAATTAGCTCAAGAGGTTGATTGGTGGAGTTTTCTCTTGCCTTGAATTGAACTCTTGACTGCTTTCCAAATTGGCATCACTTGCATACAATTTTCTCAGGTTTGAAAATTCTAGGCATATCTCGTATAACATCCTTTCTTCCCAGCTTAACAAGCTGATCAAAACTAAGATGACCTAGCCTTTTGTGCCAAAGCCAACTCTAATCAGTTTTACCAATACAACATTTTCCTTTGCCTTCTTCTAGAACATATACATTCTCTGAAGTTCTAATTTCCTTTACAATAGTCTTCCCTATATTTGCATCCATTACTTTACAACCTTTTGAATGAAAGAGAACAATGTTTCCTTGGTCACACATTTGACTTACACTCAACAAGTTATGTTTTAGATCATCTACATACAACACATTTTGTGCTTTGGTCTTTCCCTTCTTATAAGTACAACAATTCATTTTCCTCTAATTCTAGTTGGAGCATTGTTTCCAAAGGTAACATTACTACCTTTTTCTTCAGTTAGGAATTCAAATTTACTCTTGTCTCTTGTCACGTGCTTGGAACAACCATTGTCAATATACCATTGTTTTTCTTGATTTTTGGCAGATAGATCCAATCAACAATTTTCTTGGTTTTATTTTTCTTCCTCCAAACCTTGCTAAAACATTTTTGTCTATATTGATTATAAATAGGTAGCATCTTGCTTCTGCATTCACTCTCCTTGTGTCCAAAATTGTTGCATATGTGGCATTCAAGGTCATTTAGTAGAGGAGAGAAGGCATTATTGAAGGAATTTTGATACATAGCGATTCGAGGTTTATTGAATCTCATTCCTATATTTATTTTATGTTTAAAAGTACAACAACTCACAACCTTATGTCCACAATTTCCCCAAGAGAAACAATATCCATAGAAAAAAATTGGATGCCTTGGAATGAAAAACTTACTTGTAGGAACCATTCTTTGTCTGCCATCTTGATAGGATTCAATCACCTATTTCTTCCTTGCTTCATAGTTGGGCTGGTCCATTTCTGACCACTTCTTCTTATTAGCTTTTGACTTGTTAAACCAACCCTTGAGAGAATTTGTATAACTTGTAGGTTTCTCACTAGTTGACATGTTGGTGCTTGATTATCCTTTGACAATTTTCAGAATTTCCTTATATCCTAGCCCTGTCTTGTGATCTCATTATCTCT
>ML816936.1:46410-73135 GCA_009831015.1 Picea engelmannii
TATAATTTTCCCCATCTAACTTATTTGATTCATTTATATATGAATCTGCCATGATATTTGTCATCTTTAAAAAACACTAAAATCACTTTAAAATGATCTAGGCCTTTTAGAACCCAATGTAGAAACTCTATATTAATCAATAATTCAAATTGTGACCCCAATCACAATATCATCTCATCTTCACAAGATAAACATATTGAACCCTCACAAATAAACACACTTTTTAGATTAACACTCTACCACCATTATATTCTTCAATAAATGATATGTTAAAATTAACTTTCCATTCACTTAAATCCAACACCAAAATTACCATCATAAAACAAAATTACTTTTATATTCTTAAGACTTCTAAAATTACCACAACTACTTTTATTTTTTTACGTCTTCCAAAATTACCACAACCATAAAATACAAATTCAACTTCTACTCAAATCAAACCAAAGCAACTAGGCCATAAAAAAAGACAATATGAATATGGCTCCTTTACCATGCGGAATTTCACTACCATATAACTCCTCTACGGATTAGTGTGCATCCCCGAGCCAACAATTCCTTATGGAAATCTTCCTTCGTGCATCAGGAGATGAAATACTAAACAACCGCCTAATTTTTTTTCCATGGCTCACCACATAATTTCTTCACACATCCACGACTTCTTTCTCAACTCAACAAAGCTTTGATTGGCCCTATAGATCGGTCCTCTCAGCCATGGAACCAGAGTCTGTTGTTCTGGAATCAGATTAATAGCAACACAGTTCTGGTGTATGTGGATCACTTAACCTCCTCAACGCACAATGGAGAAGCAAACTCTGTCTCACGACCCTCTGTCTCACGACAAATAATAGTGACGGATCTCAACACTCTTTTGGCTCTTACGACCCTCACAACTTTTAGACCTCACAACTCTCTAACACAGGTTAGCACACCTCACAATGCTCATGATTCTCAAGCCTCTCCGGCTCACACGATTCTCTTGGCTCTGATACCAAATCAGAGAACTCACACGACCATAGAAAACAAAGACACAAAGAACACACAATTGACTTGTCTATTGCATTGCAAGCATGAGTATTTATACAGTGGTGGGATAATCTCCACCATTGATTAGGTTCAAGATCAATGGCTGGAATTTCTTCTTCCAGACATTTCTGGCTCTTTCAGTAGTTTACCGAAGTCGATGCATTTATTGCAGGCTTATCTCCATCAACTACCAGACTGGTTGTCTAATTAATTTCTAACAAAATTTTTGAAGATTATGTGATTGGACATATTATGACCTTCCAAGAATTGATAGAAGGGTCTTTTCTATCGAGATGCTTTGTTTTTTTATTCTAAAATAAAGAGATCCATAATTTCTTTCTTGTGTTTTCTATATCTCATCATAAAGAAGATRTGTAATTCTTTTAATATTTAACATGGAGTTGATCAAGTCTCTCATCCAAGAATTGAAAGAAGGGTCTTTTCTATTGAGATKCTTTGTTTTTTTATTCTAAAATAAAGAGATCTGTAATTTCTTGTGTTTTCTATATCTCATCATAAAGAAGATGTGTAATTCTTTTAATGTTTAACATGGAGTTGATCAAGTCTCTCAAGGTTAAAACTTTTTATAAATTGAAATGTTTTCACTTCAAAAGATTTGATCCCTTTTAACACATGATATATCCAGAGTTAAGATGAATTTATTTGTATTTATAAAAAAWTTAAGTTTAGTTTGGATATTATAATAGGTATAATTTTCATGTATAGAAATGACTTTTTTAATGAACCAATGATGACAAACTAAAATTCCATATTGTTTTCCATATTGAAATATGTTTTCTATAAATAAAACTTGTTTAAAAAAATGTTGAGCAATTAAACCAAAACCATCATGAAGAGGGTACTATCCACTTGTAAATGCAAGATAAGATAAAAAAAAATGTAATAGAATGGGTTGTAAATGCAAGATAAGATAAAAAAATGTAATAGAATGGGAAAATGAAGCCTAATAGAATTATGAGTAGAAATATTTATAACAACTTACATGTTTGGCTTCGATATCATGAGAGCTATCATTTTTATACATATAAAATGGTTATCCCTTTTTATGGAACTTTAATGATGAAGAATTGAAATCCCATAATGTGTTTGTGATATCATAATATTTTTTTTATAAATAAAATTTGTTTAAAAAATGTTGAGGGATTAAACAAGAAATATTAAGAATGAGGGTACCATTCACTTGGAAATGTGAAACATGATAAAAAATTGTAATAAAATGGGATAATGGAGCCTAATAGAATGATGAGTAGAAATATCGATAACAACCTAACTTTAGAAAGGAGAGCATAAGCACGCAATTCATTGAAAATAATGGCACCATAGTAAACAATGAATTCATTATGCTCTTCAAAGCTCTTAAATGGATTTGAGAGAAGTCGTAGGAGTTTATAATGTAACATGTGAATTTTTCTTTAAACCCAACAAATGAACCACAAATTTTAGGTTATTTTCACAAATAAAATTGTACAGCAGAAAAAATAATAACCAGGAATTTAACACTAGAAGATAACAACAATCACATCAATGGTACACAAATATTTTTGGACAAATAGTCTTTGAAAAAAACCTAGATGGAAAATCAGTGCAGTAGATTTGTTTATTTTATTATTTAGTAGAAAAATATAGAGATCTTCTTACAAAAAATCGGCCTCCACAAAATAATGATCCAAACCTCAGTGAAATGTCTCCAAGATAAAGTGTGTCCCCTCTCTCAACCTCTAGAACTTTAGAGCTTCAACAAAACCCTGCACTAGTTCCTGTGCATGAGTCATACGACCCCTGCGTCACCATGTACGGCTCCTCCATGTGGCTGAGTGATTCGGCCTTTGCTTGACCCTGGATATGGACTAATTCTCTATTGGAAATTCTCTTATGTCTCCCTACAAAATTTCTCTCTCGCAAACCCTAGATCGATTCTCCTCAAGGTGATCTCTCTCATGCATAATGCACCCTCCTAACCAAAACAATTTCCTTATACCTCCATAAGCAAGTGAAACCTTAATCCCAAAATGATTAAGGATTGATATTAACTATCTCCTTCACGATGAGATGAATGGTCAAGATTAAAATACCACAACTTAAATTATTTTTTACTTAAACCTTAGAAAATGTGTTCAATAAATTCAACTGAAGAATATAGCACATCAACATTCCTTTTCCTAGGTTAGATTTTAGGAAAAGTTAAATAATCAACTTGGCATTTGTTTCATTGTCCCCCACCATTCTAGGACGTTGCAATCTAGTGGAATACCTTCCTTGCTACATTCTTAACACTCCCTCTTAGCGAGTAAGAGATTATGTCTCAACCCCATATGATCCTTGAACTTCATGAACTTTTGTCTGCTTAGTGCCTTGGTAAATATATTTTCCATCTACTCACCTGTCTGTGTGTAATCAAGCCTCACGGTTCCTCTCTGTACACAATCCCGGATAAAGTGATACTTGATATCAATGTGCTTGCTACAATAATGAAACATAGGATTCTCAGAGAGCCTGATGAAACTCTGATTATCATAGGGAATCACTATAGCCTCTAGCTCCTACTTGAAGAGTCCCAACAACAACTTTCTCAACCATAGTGCCTCACATGTTGCCAAGCTAGCAAACATGTACTATGCCTCAACAAATCTCAATGCCACTGATCTTTGCTTCGGGTTGAACCATGAAATGATGCCTGATTCAATGCTAAAACAACATCCCGAAGTACTCTTCATGTCCTCTACACACCTTGCCCAGTCAACATCTGTAAAGCCTACTAACCTCACTCCACCACTATGCTCATACAATAATGTAATACCCTTGTTTCCCCCAACTTGTAAATATAATTGTATGTTGCTAAAACAACTATGGACAAACTGTTTATGTGAAGATTTTGGAAATGATGAACTTTTTCTATAGAAGGTATTGTAGTTATTTATGTTATTAAATAAAATGGAAATTATTGCACAATTGTTGAAGGTGTTTCCAATGTAGATCATGATGCATGAGAGGGAGTGGTGAGGGGAACCAATAATGGTTGAGACGACGCCTACCAGGCCAGTATTCTGTTGGAATTAAATTGCTTAGACCCAGAATAGTCCTCTGTCCCAGATAATTTAATTACCAGTCAAGCTGGTAGTTGGGAAGTCTTCCCCAAGAGTCAATGAGGGGATGGGAAATGTACCCCATCTGGAAACTTCATGGTCTGACCCACAAATTGGGAAATGGACCCACAAAATCTTGTTGTAGAAGGCAAAAAAAGAAAGGAAAATCATGGGAAGAGGACAAAGCATGCAGACGAATGTGGTGACCATTTCTAAAGAGATAGAACATGTGAGGCTCTTTAGTTATGAAGAGAAATGAGAAAACAAACTTTTCTGGGTGTAGGAATTGTTGGGAAGTGTTTTCTAATCAAGATGAGAAACAAAGTTGCAGATAATTTGAGTGATTGAGAGATAAATCACAATAGGTTCCCTTGCTTAGTGGATAGAGAACTCGGTTGTTGGGTTCATGTGGAAGAAGGAGAGTATCATTTGTCCCTTGTTGTGGCTTAACAAAAGAAGAACCTCTCTCTCTCTCTTAGAGCATTATGATCTAACTAGGGGGTGGCCAATTGTAAAACACTCAAAGAGCAATTGTGTCTATGGTTGGGTGGCAAAGGGAATAGACTTTAGCAGTTGCAAATTAATTTCAAGCTTCAAATAAGTGTTTTTCTGAGTTTTGTATTTTCTTGACTAGGTTATTTTATAATAGGGACTTCATGTGCTAGATGCTTGCAAAAAATATTTTTCATGTTTAAATATTGAAATTGTGATTCTGATTGCTTCATTGGCTAAGAAATTTGAAGCAAAGTTTTGAATATCATATTTTATCATTGGCCTTTTGCCTGCCCCTGTTTAGAAAAAGAGAGTTGTTAGTAACGAGTTCTAAATCAACTTGGAACAAATTGTTGGATGATCACCTATATTAGTCTATATGAATGAATCCTCAAATATTAATAAAGTCCAGCCAACATAGTCATCACAAATCAGCTTGGAAATTGTGAAAGTGCAATTTTATGTTAGAAACTTGAAGGTTGGGCATAGGACTTTGGCCTCTTTGTTGGTTTGAAAAATTCCTCCAAACTCAAAGTTAAAGGAAGATTAGATTCATGTTTGACAGTAAGAGAACAAGCCACACATTAGAGAAGAGGAAAAATATTTTTACAAACACAACATTAGGAAAAGAATGAGAAAGCATTTTAAATTTCTAAATTGAAATAAAAAAAATGAAATTAGAAATTGAAATGTTGTGGATTATTAAATTTCCCTTTGAATTGGGTAAGAAACCAATTTTACTTGAAGTTACACAGTAAAATTGATGTCTAAAGGAAAAGAATTGAGAATATTAGTTAATCCCTAAAAACTAGTAAAGAAATGTTTGTAATTAGGAGATTGGTAAATTTTAGTAAACACAAGATTTTTCGAGAGATGATTTTTACTTCCATGGCATGTAAATACTATGGAAAATAAGACAAGTAAATAAATAACATAAATTTATATTGGGAATGTGCAATTCTATATTTCTGGGCAAATTTGGAACAAATAATAAATTCTGGTAAATACTAGTAAAATTCTTAATTTACCATCCAAATACCCTAATATTTGAATCATAAGATTGTAAACTAATGTATTTACAAACTAGAAATTATTTGCCCGGTAATGGAGATTTGAACTCTTTCCCATCTACAAAGAAATTTTTAACTGTGCTAAGATTTTTCCCATTTATAAACTACATACTTGCCAAAGATAGTCCAGTTTGCTTGAAGAAATTTGATTAATAAAGTATTTTTCATTTATCAACATTCAAATATCTTTGGGTTTATAAATCCTCGTAATTTCTTAACACAGGAATATGTGAATAAACACATATTTATTTTTATTATATTTACCATTCCATCAGAACACATAGAAGGGAGCTAAGGTTCATAATGTGATGGCCCATGGAGTCTAAATAATACAATATTAAAACATTATTTTATTCTCACTTGCTATTGGATTTTAGAGTTTTTCATTCAGAGTAAAAGAAATGGCATCATTGTATTAAGTATGCAGTAGTCAGAGCGATGACTTAAGTGTATGAGATTTCAAGTAAGTTGTGATATAATATGTTCTTTTTCATGATTTGTCATTAAAGTATTGAAGGGAGCATACATGTTCCAAGAGCGAAGATATCAGGTCAGGGCTTGATTGGGTGTAATATATATATATATATAAATAAAAACCCTTTCGGGGTAAATGAAAAGGGGTTGTTGAATATTGTCCGAAGCCTTCAGAGTGATGAGTGGGGAGGTAGTGTTCGTAGTCCAAAATCCTGGGAAGCATAAGACCCTGCCCATATTAAATATCATTAAAATAAGCCCTTTCATGATTGGTTATTGGATGAATGGGAGGTACACACATGTTCCAAAAGTGAAGTCATTTAGAGTTGACTCTTCGAGTATTTGGAAGAGAAAATGAAAATAAAGCCTGAACCCTTCGGAGCAATAACGAGAGTTTTAAATAGGTCCCACGCATAAATATTTTAATAATATTAAACCCTGCCCCTGTGTGGTTGGTGGTCGGAGTAAAGAGAAGGGTGCACGTATTTCAATAGCAAAGACCTCGAAAATGGCTTGAATTATATAATATGTAATAAGTATCAAATTGAATATATTTAATTCATTTTTCCCCCAAATTAATAAATAAATATGCATATATTAATATATATATATTTTTTTAATTACGTGAAGGAATATGGTGTGAAATTATAAGCCAAGATCTTTGATTATTATGTTAATGAAGAATTATAAGCCTAAATACTCTGCAATCAAAATTAATTATATTAGAACGTAATATAAATTATGTTATGATATAATTAATTAAATTATAGGATAATCATCCCAAAATGGTAATTAAGTAAATCATTTCGCTAAGTGAAAATACGTTTACAAGAGTAAATAATTAGTGAATATTAATTATTCCTAATGAGGTTAAAGTAATTGAATACCAAATAGTGGTATTTTAGGAAGTATTAATTAAGTATTTTAATCGGTTCATATGAGAGGGACAAATATCATTCTCTGGCCACACGAGTTGATGAGGTATGTGTTCTACATAAATGATGAAAAGGTAACGATGCAATGATTCATTAGTGGGATGCCTCAGTTCTTCCGAGACAGAATTGAGTTTGATGAGCCTAAAACTTTAGAAGACGTTATTTGGATGGCAAGGTATTACTATGAGCAATTCAAGAACAAGGAAGAACCTCATAAGGACTAAAAGAAGAAAAGTAAATTGAGATTCAAGAAGAAGGGGTTTAAATCCTCAATATTTAAGAGTCATGGGAAAATCTCTAAGATGAGTCTTCCCACTAAGAGTGTGTATCAACATAACTTTCCATCTCAGAGTGGAAATAAACCCTTTGGATTATCCCCAGGAAAGACTGATAATGAAAAGAGAGAACCATTTAAATGTTGGGGGTGTGGAGAATAACATTTGTTGAGGGACTACCCACATAGACAACAAAACAATAGAAGGTTTTACAACGTCCAAGAAGCTACCATAGTCAATGATGTGGCTAGGAGCATGCCATAAATTTATGCAACCCTGGATAATAGACAAGATGACCACCAAGCTTTAGTGGTGGAGATGGAAGGTATGATTCCCAACCATCTTGTTTCCATTTTAATTGACCCTGGTTCTAATTCGATTTATGTTTCCCCTCAAACTGTTGAGAAATGTAAATTGTAGCAAGTAGAAAATGCTAAGTCATGGCTGATACAACTAGCCACTAGAACAAAAAGAAAGGTAACAAAAGTCATACCCACCTGCCAATTCATTATGAATGGGTTGTCCACCCAAACAACTTTAAACATACTCCCTTTAGGATTTTACGACATGTTGATTGGCATGGATTGGTTGGCTTCCCATAAATCCAAGTTGGATTGATAGAATAAAACATTAGAGTTTTAAGACGAGGAAGGGGAGAAAAGGACCCTACAGGGAATTCAAAAGCCTATCTCAGTGAGACAAATATCATCCCTTCAAGTGAAGAAGTATTGCAGAAAAGGATGTCCTTTGCATGCAATACAAGTACTGAGCTCTATTGAGGATAGTAAACCAATCCTAGAGGACCATCCTATATTGAGAGAGTATAAGGATGTGTTCCCAAAAGAGGTACTAGGTCTACCTCCAAGAAGAGACATTGATTTCTCAATAGAATTGGTACCTGGAGAGATGCCAACGTCTAGAGAACCCTATAGAGTGAGTACACCAGAGCTAGTTGAGCTCAAACTATAGTTGAAGGAGATGTTGGACAAAGGTTACATCCAACATAGTGTGTCTCATTGGGGATCACCAACCTTATTTTTGAAGAAGAAGGATGACACACTCAGGTTGTGAATAGACCACAAGCAACTCAAGAAGATGATAATTAAGAATAAGTATCCCTTGCCAAGAATTGATGACCTGTTTGACCAATTAAGGGGTGCTAAAATTTTCTCCAAGATTGACTTGAAGTCTGGATACCATCAAGTCTGAATTAAGGATGAATAAATCCACAAAACATCCTTTAGGACAAGATATGGGCACTATGAATTTGTGGTGGTGCCATTTGGGCTTACCAATGCACCAACCACCATTATGTGCTTAGCTAGTTCTTGGACATATTTGTGTTTGTTTTCATAGATGGCATTATAATCTATTCTAAGAGCATGAAGAGAACCTCAAGTTGGTGTTTCAAGTGCTAAGAGAGCACAAGATCTATGCTAAGTTTAGTAAGTGTGACTTTTTCCAAAAAAAAACCTATTACTTAGGCCATGTCATCACTGAGGAAGGAGTGGAAGTTGATCCTGACAAGATCAAATCCATTATGGATTGGCCTACACCAAAATATGTATCTGATATCAGATAATTTATGGGCCTAGCAAGATACTATCGAAGGTTCGTAAAGATATTTTCCAAGATTGGTTGTCCAATCACCTCCCTTTAGAAAAAGGGAGTTAAATTTATTTGGACAACAGAGTGTGAAGAGAGTTTCCAACAACTGAAATTTCTTTTAACCAATGCACATGTGCTGAAAATTGCAAACCCAAACAAGGAATTCCCTATGTGTACAAATGCCTGCAAGGAAGGACTTGGAGGAGTCCTTATGCAAGAAGGGCATGTGATTTGCTACAATTCCATAAAAGTGAATGAGAATTAAATCAATTATCTTACACATGATTTGGATTTGGATTCCATAGTAAATGCTTTAAAAATGTGGAGGCATTACCTCCTAGGTAGAATATTTGTACTTATAATAGACCATAGTGGGCTGAGATATTTGTTTGACTAGCCCAAAATCAATGCTAAACAAGGTATGTGGATGGATCTCCTTAATGAATTTGATTTTGAAATCAAACATATTAAGGGAAAATAAAATAGAGTGGTTGATACCCTCAGTAGAAGCATGAACATGATTCACTTGGCATTCGTAAAAACCTATGAATCAAACATCAGGGAGAGAGTCAAAAGTGCATAAGAAACAAATGTGTTTTTCAATACTGTGAAATCATACCTAGAGAAAAATCCCACAGGGATGAAGTATGAGGTCTATCAATTGTTGAATGATGGTCTACTAACTTACAAAGGTAGGTTGTATATTCCAAATTGTGACAACTTACAGAGGTTCATAACGGATGAACTACATAAAATACCATATATTGGTCATCATGGTTATCAGAAAATGATCACAACCACTAAGAAGTTGTTTTATTGGCTAGGAATGAAAAAGGACATAGCTAACTACTTGGCTAAATGCTTAGAATGTCAACGGGTCAAAGTACAACACATGCACCCAACATGGATGTTGCATCCCCTACCAATTCCTGAATGGAAATGGGAAACTATCTCCACGGATTTCACCATCAGATTGCCTAAATCAACCAAACATATGGTGGTTGTAGATAAACTGAGAAAGGTTGCTCACTTTATTCCTGTAAAGTCAACTTGCAAGGAAAAATATATTTCTAATATTTTCATGAAAGAAATATTTAGACTACATGGTATACCTAAGGAAATCATATCAGAAAGACACACAAAATTTACCTCAAGTTTTTGGAAGTCTCTCTTTGCTGGTTTTGGGACTAAATTGTTATTTAGTACAACCTATCACCCTCAAACTAATGGGAAGACAGAGAGGATAAACCAAGTGTTAGAGGACATGCTAAGGATGTATGTGATGCATCATCCTGAAAAATGGGAAGAATACTTACCATTGGTATAATTCGCCTACAACAATGGCTACCAGGAGTCATTAAAGATGAGCCCTTTTGAGGCTCTCTATGGTAGAAAATGAAGTATTCTAATCAGTTGAAATAACTCGATGGACAAAATTACACTTGGGTCAAACATGCTAAAAGAAATGGAACAACACATAGTTCAAATAAAAAAAAATCTGAAAATATCTCAGGACAGATAGAAAAGTTATGTAGACAAAAATAGAACTCCCAAAGAGTTCAAAGTAGGGGATCATGTGTATCTCCGAGTTAAGCCTAGAAGAAGTTCCTTAAGGATGGGAACTTGTGCTAAGTTGGCACCTCGGTTTTGTGGACCCTTTGAAACTTTGGACAGAGTGGGACCTGTAGCATATAGACTAGCATTTCCTCCCACATTGAAAGTGCATAATGTTTTCCATGTTTCGTTGCTAAAGAAATATGTACATGATTCTAATCATATAATTGACTAGTCTATGATTCATGTGGAACCAAAGGGAGAATTCCTGCTAGAAACACAATGCATACTAGAAAGGAAAGAAACTCCACTCATGAACCAAACCATTGTATAGGTCAAGGTGAAGTGGAAACACTTTGGTCTAGATGAAGCTACATGGAAAATGGAGGATTCCATGAAACATGCATACTCGTTTTTGTTCACAGTTGTACATAGAGATCACGACGACATGCAAAACATCAAGGATGATGTTTCTTTAAGGGAGAGGGGATTGTAATACCCCTGTTTCCCCCATCCTGTAAATATAATTGTATGTTGCTAAAAAAGATATGGACAAATTGGTTATGTGTGGATTTTAGAAATGGTGAACTTTTGCAATAGAAGGTAATGTAGTTATTTATGTTATTAAATAAAATGGAAATTTTTACACAACTTTTGAAGGTGTTTCCAATGTAGATCGTGATGCATGAGAGGGAGTGTTGAGGGTAACCAGTAATGGTTGAGATGACCCCTACTAGGCCAATACTCTTCTAGTATTAAATTGCTCAAACCCCGAATAGTCCTCTGTACCATAGAATTTAATTACCAGTCAAATTGGCAGTTGGTAAGTCTTCCCCAAGAGTCAATGAGGGGATGGGCAGAGTAACCCATCTGGAAACTTCCTGTCCTGACCCACGAATTGGGAAATGGACCCACAAAATCTTGTTGTAAAAGGCAAGAAAAGAAAGGAAAATCGTGGGAAGAGGACAAAACATGCACACGAATGGGTTTGGTGACCATTTATGAAGAGATAAAGCATGTGAGCCTCTCTAGTTCTGAAGAGAAATGAGAAAATGAACTTTTCTGGGTGCATGAATTGTTGGGCAATGTTTTCTAATCAAGATAAGAAACATAGTTGCAGAGAATTTGAGTGATTGAGAGAGCAATCACAACATGCTCCCTTTCTTGGTGGATAGAAAAATGGACTGTTAGGTTCTTGTGGGAGAAGGAGAGTATCCTTTGTCCCTTGTTGTGGCCGATAAAAAGAATAACCTCTCTCTCTTAGGGCATCATGATCTAGCTAGGGGGTGGCCAGTTGTAAAATACTCCAAGAGAAATTGTGCATATGGTTGGGTGGAAAAGGGAATACCCTTCAATAGTTGCAAACTAATTCCAATCTTTAGATAAGTGTTTTTCTGAGTTTTGTATTTTCTTGACTGGGTTATTTTATAATAGGGACTTCATGTGCTAGATGCTTGCAGAAATTATTTTTCCTTTTTAAATGTTGAAATTGAGATTCTGATTGTCTGACTGGTTGGGAAATTTGAAGCAATGTTTTGAATATCATATTTGGTCATTGGCCTTCTGCCTTCCCCTGTTTAGGAAAAAGAGAGTTGTCAGTAATGAGTTCTAAATCAATTTGGAGAATTGATGGTTGATCACTTGTATTAGTCTATATGAACTAATCCTCAAATATTACGAAAGTCCAACCACCGTAGTCATCACAAATCAACTTGGAAATTGTGAAAGTGCAATTTTCTATTAGAAACTTGAAGGCTAGGCATATTAGGACTTTGGCCTCTTTGTCGGTCTGGAAAATTCTCCAGACTCATAGTTGAAGGAAGATTAGATTTATGTTTGACAGTAAGAGAACAAGACACACATTAGAGAAGAGGCAAAGTATTTTTACAAACACAACATTAGGAAAAGAATGAGAATGCATTTTAAATTTCTAAATTGAAATAAAAAATGAAATTAGAAATCAAAATGTTGTAGATTATTAAATTTCCCTTTAAATTGGGTAAGAAACCAATTTTACTTGAGGTTACACACTAAAATTTGTTGAAATATTATAACTTCAAAGAATATTCTACCTGAGAGAGAGTTGAATAATATTATTATATTATATTTAATTAGGCCCTATTGTGCCTTAGTAAAAGTCAGCCCTATTGTGCCTTGAGATTTAATTGTAAATTAAGAGGGTAAAGTGACAGGTTGGCCCAGACCTAATTATAGGTTGTCTAGACCACTATTTATAAGAGAGGCCAGCGCCTCATTTGGACACACACACACACACTTAGCTCTGTAGTGCACAAGTCTTGGAGGAGAAGTTGTTGCAACTGGGGGTGACATCAAGGAGGGTTTCTGGTCTATCTCTTGGTATTTCTTGATCAAGTGGTGTGCTACTTTTCCTAGTGAAGGAGTAGAAAATGATATTTTGTTCAGTCTTTGGTGTATCTATATTGAGGAAGTTTTGTCGGGTTTTCTTCCCCATGAAGATTTCCCAGGATAATATGCATGTCTCTATTGTTTCTGTGATTGCCTCTCTTTCTATGATCTTATTTATGCAGCTAATGTGATAACTCATTATAACAATAAAGAAGAACTATAATTGCTAGTTGTATAAGTAAAAATTCAACATGGTATCAGAGCAGGCCTGAAAGAGACCAACTCACAGTTTATAAAGAAGTGGCTAGCCTCAATGCACTCTCTCCAAAATTCAGTGTTCAATGTTGTAGTTGTTGCAAATTAAGGGGTTTTGCACAAACCCCAAAAGTGATGTTTTTACCTTTGTTGGAGGACGTTGGTTGAACTAAGATCACCTAGGAACTCGCCCTAGGAGGGAACATCTAGTCCCTGGATCAAAATTCCAAAATTTGAAGTTTGATAAATTAGGGTTTCCTCATAAAAGCCTAAGTTGTAGTTGCAATACTAGTTGCAGTTTCAGTTGCAATATCAGTTGCAGTTGCAATGCCATTTCCTTCGTGCCAATTCCTTCATGTCAGTTGCAGTGCCAACACCAATTGCAGTGAAAGTTTTTATGAAGTGTTGGGACTAATTTTTATTTTCCTAGCGCACCTTACCATAGCAAATCTCTATCTACCTTTAGATTACAAATTGCAACACCTTTAAAGTTTTAAAGGTTCGTTATTGCTTGTCGTTGTTGTCAGATGGTGCCACTACCTGTCGACACTGTCAGAGGTATGTACTTACATATGTTTAAAGTGTATCATTATTTTAAAGGGTATTTGCATGAGAAATGATATTTTGTATAAACAACAACCGTAGATCTAGAAGAATCTCAGATCCAACACATTCAGAGGAACAATGCACCCCAATTTTGATTAATTTGATATACCTTTATTTGTTATGGAATTATTGTGATCTTATGAATATCCAAGTTTCATTTTGATCTATTGAAATTATCATACTAAACATTTGTCAAAATTAAAGTCAAAGTATTAGATTGATTAAATTTGAGATTATAGAGTTTATTCTCTAACCCAGTTTTCTGTCAAGAAAGCATATTATCTTAATATAGAGGACAAGGTGAAGAAAATACTTTTCATCTTGAGTGAAGGAGACTCGGAAGAAAAGTAACACACTCATTCTTGAGGAAAAGACTCCAGGTTCCATGTTTGATTGTTTAAATTGATGATTCAAATTTACACATATCAAGCTTGATAACTGCTAAACACTATAGTTGTGATAACAATCTTTGAAAAGTTTTATTATTGAATAATTGCTAGCATGTGAGCACTATTGAGATAAATGCTTACTGTAATCATTTACTATATATAACTAACATCTCCTCTAGGATAAACTTCTTGTTTTGTTTCAGTTACCATGGAGGAATGATTGATCACAACACTAGAAGAATGTTTCTCTCATTCTTTATTAATGTATTTCTTATTTTTTACCCTTGTTTCAGGTAGGTCATAAGTGATATCTCTGAAGGATCTACTGTGATGATTGTTCTCACTATTTCTTTTATTATTATTATAAAGAGTATTATCCTTGTATATTGTTTCTCCTTTGTTGTTCTTGTTCCGGGCAGGTCACGGGAGATAACCCTGAGGGAGCTATAGTGATGATCATAGGAGGAAATATAATACATGAGACATGGATCAGACTATCCAAGTTGTATATATGATCATATACATCCATATATCGAAGAAGAAGGAGAAACTACTTTTGTTAGATACAAAACATCTCATATGGAGACAAATCATGAGGAGTTGAAGGTTCCAAATATGATCGAACATTAGAATAGAACTCACAGTAGACTTGGTTAATGGATAATGAAGCCACCTTGACAGGAAGCATAAATCATTTGAAGTCTGACTCAAGTTTTCATATTAAGACTTGGTATTCAACACCAAGTATATCTTGCAGAGACTATGAAGTTTTTGTAGACTCAGAAGAAATCAAGACTCAGAGTAAGCCTGATCTCAGAAAGGATCAGATGGGAAAAATAGACATCTTCTAGTACTGGAAGACAAATTCCATGAATTGCGAAGACTATATCATAGTTTCAGAGACCTCTAGGAGACATGAAATCTCCTTAGAAGATTCCCTTGTTTCAATGACAAGGGACGAATCCAGTCAGAAGGATTGGGATATGGATTTTTCCTTGAGACCAGAAGGGAAGTCAGTGGTGACTTCCAAGATTGATCTAACAAATCAAGCATGTTGCAGATAATAGTATAAAGATGTAAAAAGATTGATTTGTGTCCATAAGATTCTCCCAGCAAGAGGGAGAATACTATGACGAGACACTTGCTCCAGTAATCAGAAGAAGTATATATATAACAAACATAATTCATTAAAAGAAGCTGACATAATATGAGATTTGGAGGGAGCAGGTATGACAATCCCTGTATTTGAGATTGAGTTATCTCTAGTGCTAGTTGGTGTAGTACATGATTTGGGCCACGGAGACATGAATACAATATAAGATTGAGTTACCTTCAGAGAAAGAGGATAAGCTACCCTCGGTGTCAGTTATTGAGCCACTCTCAGTTTCAGATGAAGTTGTTGTCATGATACAATAGAGGAGTTACTCTCAAAGTTTAGCAGCCCCAGTGGGAATGGATAAGTCATTCTCAACTTCAGAGCAATTGCAAGTGCAGAGTCCCAGTCCCATAGGAGCAATTGCAGAGAGAGTAGAGAACATACTCTTAGACAGTGAGATAGATAGTGCTTTGTAGAAAGCACATAGAGCTAGCACATGATTTTGCAGATTGAGTTGTAGCTAAGAAAGTGTACCAGGTTGGTACAATGTGATGTGAAAATTTGGTTTTGAAGTACAAGACATGAAGACTCATGTCTGCAATGTTGAAGCAAGCTCCAAGAGCTTAGTTTGGCAAGATTGATAGTTTTTCTGATGAGCTTGGACTTTACCAAGAGTAAAGATGATCCAAACTTTTACTTCAAGATTGAGAACGATGGACCAATTATATTGTTGCTATATATGGATGACTTATTCTTGGTAGATGAAGAAAATCTCATCATAAATTGTAAAAAGAATCTTGTCACTGAATTTGAAATGAGTACCTAGGCCCGATGCACTATTTATTAGGTCTTGAAGTATGATAGAGCCTATAAAAGATTTTACTTAGTCAAGGAAAGTATGTTGTGGAAATTTTGAAGAGATTCAACTTGATGGACTATAGAACCATGTCCACTCCTATGGAGAGGAATCTGAAGTTATTGGTTGATACTCTGTACAGACATATGATTGGTTTGTTGATGTATCTGACGCATACCAGACCAAATATATTCTTTGTTGTGAACACCTTAAGTCAGTGTCTGGTGGAGCCCATACATGTTCACCTTGTAGCTACAAAGCATGTGATGAGATGCCTTAAGGGTACGTTGGACTATGGCCTCTGTTATAATGGAGATTGTGACTTCAGGTTGTATGGCTATACTGATTCAGATTGGGTTGGAAGTGCTTCAGACAGAAAAAACACTTCATGATGTTGTTTTAGTTTGGGGTCAGCTATGAATTTGTGGCAAAGCAGGAAGCAATCCATTACTTCTCTTAGTACGACATAAGAATAGTACATTGCAGCATGTTCTTTCAGTTGTGAAGCCATATGGATTCGAAAGTTGTTGACAATTCTGTTTGATCTGGAGATGGAATCTACCATGATTCTATGTGATAAACAGAGTTGCATAAATATGACAGAGAACCCAATATTCCATGATAAGACGAAGCACATAGAGATCTGATATCACTACATTCATGATATGGTGTAGAAGGGTGTTGTAAAGCTCCAATATGTTGGCACAAATGAGTAGGTTGCAGATGTGTTGACTAAGCCTCTGTCTCGTGTGAAGTTTGAGTACACCTGAGACAAGCTTGGTATAGTCTGAAAGGACCTCCCTCGAAAGGGGGAGTGATGCTAATGATAATACGGTATCCTGACTAATAATGGTTAGCTCAGTTAGGATTTTATATCCTAGGGGATTGATCATCCCTAGACAGAGCCAGAAGTTTCGGTAAGGATGATCTGTCAGAGTACCTGTGCATGTATATGCCATTTGTGTTCAATAGTGGCATCTCAGTTAGGATTTTATATCCTAGGGAATCTTATGATTCCTGGGTAGATCCCAAAGGTCCAGTAAGGACGATCTGTCAGAGTACCACAAGGTATCTTGTTAGGATTTTATATCCTAGGGAATCTTATGATTCTTGGGTAGATCCCAAAGGTCTGGTAAGGATGGTATGCCAGAGTACCGCAGATGTTGTTGTTGATGCACCTGCCTCATTCTGTTTCCACATATGGATGTTGATGTTCCAGCTTTGTGTTGTTGATGTTGTTGTTCCAACTTCATGTTGTTGATGATGTTGATGTTCCAACTTCATGTTGTTGATGTTCCAGCTTCATGTTGTCGATGATGATGATGTTATTTCAGCTTCATGTTGTTGATGTTTATGTTCCATCTTCATGTTTTTGATGATGATGATGTTACTCCAACTCCGTGTTGTAGATGATGATGATGTTCAGTTTCTATTGATGTTGACAATGAGAAAAAATTTCGATGACCTATAGATATGACCAACAATATTCCCGATGCTGATGAGGATGTCCCCTCCTCTTGATGTTGTATTGAGTCCAATCCGTTGTTATTGATGTTGTGAGTAGAATACCCTTATTGTTAAGGGGGAGTGTTGAAATATTGTAACTTTGAATAATATTCTACCTGAGAGAGATTTGAATAATATTATTATATTATATTTAATTAGGCCCTATTGTGCCTTAGTAAAAGTTGACCCTATTGTGATTTGACAGTTAATTGTAAATTCAGAGGGTAAAGTGACAGGTCGGCCCAGACCTAATTATAGGTTGGCCATACCACTATTTATAAGAGAGTTCAGTGGCTCATTTGGAAACACACAAACTCAGCTCTGCAGTGCACAAGTCTTGGAGGAGAAGTTGTTGCAACTAGGGGTGACATCAAGGAGGGCTTTTGGTCTATCTCTTGGTATTTATTGGTCAAGTGGTGCGCTACTCTTCCTAGTGAAGGAGTAGGGAGGATCTTCTATTCGTTCTTTGGTCTATCTATATTGAGGAAGTTTTGATGGGTTTTCTTCCCCATGAGGGTTTCCCAAGATAATCTGTGTGTCTCTATTGTTTCTGTGATTGCCTCTCTTTTAATGATCTTATTTATGCAGCTAATGTTCTAAATCATTATAATAATAAAGAGGAATCGTAACTGATAGTTGTATAAGTAAAACTTCAACAAAATTGATGTTCAAAGGGAAATAATTGAGAATATTAGTTAATCCCTAAAAACTAGTAAAGAGTTGCTTGTAAATAGGAGACTGGTAAATTTGAGCAAAACATAAGATTTTGCAAGAAAGGATTTTTACTTCCATGGCATGTAAATACTATGGAAAATAAGGAAAGTAAATAAATAATTGTTACACATTATTTTATTCATCCCTATGACTGTTAATGATGTAAACCCATATGTTGCCTTCAAAGGGGTTAGTGGCCTGAATTCCTGAAGAAAGAAGGGAGAAGAACTTTTACTGAGAGAAGAAGTTATATTTTCCTTTGTAAAAACCCTATTAAAGAGGATTTCTGTAGGTTGCTCTATACACAGGGTGCAGAAATGCCTGATTTCCACAGGTTGTACTAAAGCTAGGATGCAGATTTTTTGCAGGCTGCACTATAAATAGGGTGTGTAAATTCCTGTACGTGGGAAAAACGAGCCTCTTCTCGATGCTTCTAGAAGGAGAAGCTTATATGGTGAGGTGGCCTCCAAACAGCTTGGATATTACTTTCTTTCATGATTTAGTGGGATCATCCTAATCTCTTCACCTTATCCTCTTCAGCTTATAAAAGGAGAGGAGCTCTCATGGAGAAAGTTAGATTGGCTTGTTATTGAGTTTTGTAGCCTGTAGTTTTTGGAGCTTGTATGTTGTCTTTGAGATTTGCTTTGTCAAGATAGATTGTGAGTAGCTATCTGATCTATAGTCTCAGAATCCATGGAGTAGAAGTGTGTGGGAAGCAAGGAACTGTTGGAAGGAACCTGACGACATCAAGGCATATGGTTGCATATTTCTTCCACATTATTTAATAAAGATATAATTTTCTTTCCTATATGAATGTTATTTGTCCATATTGTATGATTCCTTGATCATGTACATAGTTTCATATCAAATAGACTCTGTTATTCTTGTCTTCATTGGCTTGTGTTTATTTGCAAATATTTCTCCATAAGCCTCGCGACAAATCTTGGATTGCATTGGCAAAGTTGGATCTTCGATATTTAAAAGGTATATTCTAGATCCATTTCTCATTTGATAATTGAAATCTAAGGAAAGAGTAGTGTACTGTCTTGTTTTGTTCTAGTTTTGTAGTGAAGCTAGGGGGATTGATTTGTTTCCGCACTTAACAATTAGCCCGATAACAAAATTGGCGATTCCACTGTGGAGCGAATTGTTTTACTAGTTTGTCTTGATTTATTTCTTTGATTGCATGGAATCTGTTCTCTGAGTCTATGGGGGATCAATCCAGACTCTCTGGCCCTGAAAGTTTCCTTAGTTCCTTTACCCTCTTTCCATTTTTCTTGTGTTTACAGATGTTTCCGCACTGTATTCTATATGCCACCTACGGAAACTTTAGATTGTTGCACCCAGCCTATTTAGGCTAGTGCGAACTTTCCGCACTTTGCCCATTTCTAGCATGCGAAAACTGTTGATTTCCACACTGTAACCTATTGTTTGCCTGCAACGGTGTCTGCAAATTGTTTTGGATTGGGTCTTGTGATCTTTTGATGCCCAGTTTTTCCTTGATCACTTGGGATGAACTTTTGGAGCCTGTATTTGACTATTTACAGTCCACTTGACAATTTTTGAGCTACTTTTAGCCATCTTTGCTTTGTTTTCTTTTGAAATATTTGGTCTCTTTCTTTGAGTGTCTTTCAATTACAAATCATTATTTTTTGTTTAAAATTGTTTGGTGAAAGAACTTCTTTTTCTTTTATTGAATAACTCATTTTAAAAGAGAAAATGTGTTTGCGTTGCTTTGTTTTATAGAGATTTTCTATTGCTTTTAGCTATCTTTGAAACAAAAAAAAATTATTTCTTGCTTTATATTAGATTGGGGGCATCCTTGCATTTGAAGTAGCGAAATTGCATGGTTTTTGGCATTTTTGGTCTTGAATTCTAAAAAAATTTCTTCCTCATGGCCGGGGAGGGCCAAGAATCATGTATTGGTGTACAGTCTCTTTGGCTCATTTCTTGAAGATCTTGATATTGTTGAGTTTAATAAAAAGTTTGGGACATTGTGCATCTGGGAATGATAAACGTTTTCTCCTTCTTGTAATATAGATTTCATCGAAGTGAAATATTTGCATTACTCATTTCTTTGCATTGTTTAGAGTCAGTCAAAACATCATTTAGTCCATGCCATTTTTCTCTTGAGTAACAACAACCTTAAATATAAAGCGTTTATAAAAATTGATTAGACATTTTTATATTTTCTGGTAGCAAACCTACATTAGATTAGTTGTAGGGATTTGGAATAGGTGTGAAAGATAACTTTCCAAAGCTGCAAACAAACATAGAATCTTGAGTTAGGGAGCGGTAAATCCACTTATTACATTTTGTCCTAGGAATCCCTTCTCACACAAGGGTCAATCACGAGGTCGCATTAAGACTGACAAAGTTACTCACCCTACTTTGTTGGTCTTGGTGTAGAGATTGCGCATATTATGGGGGTTTCTTGGAGGTATACCCACAGTGATGAGTGGAAGCCTTTCAAGTTGATTTCAGGCTAGATACCCTGCCTTTGCGCATGGATCAGACTGTCAATTGTTTCCCCAGGCATCACTGTAGTAATTGGTAACCTTAGTGACCTATATCTTTAGGGTCTTTACACGAGGTGACTGTGGAAGGGAAAGTCTTCACGGTACCTGGGATTGACATTGTCCAAACTCACTCAGGATCCTTGGAGGGTATACCCATGTTTATGTGTGGGAACTTACACCAAGGCGTAAGTTCGTTAAGCAGGTCGTCAATGAAACTTTTCCACCCTCTCTTTCTCATCCCTTTCTTACTTTGTACTCATGACGTTGGATTTCATCACCAACTAGTGTGCTCATTGTGAAAAAGTTTTGTTTGCTTGCTTGTTTACTAGATTTTTAGTGTGTGTTGTTTGTTTTCCCTGGTGGACTCTAGATTCAACATTTTTTTTAATGGTGTCAGTTCCTAGAATGAACAATAACGGAACCTATGCTCCAGGGGAACCTTTGGTTTTCCTTCTTACATAAACATTGGTCATCCTCACATCGCTACTATAAGCCTTCCAGGTATCACAATTGGATTATCAGTATGGTTGTTTTCCACTCAGGTAGTCTCGAATGAAGTTATTGCTTCACTTGTAAGCACCTCCTCCTAAGAACATCAACCTCATGTTGATTCTTCACCTTCTTCACCAATAAGATCTTATTCACCTTCTTCACTTGCAATGTCTTCTTCTATTTCATCTTCTTCTCCGAGTGAAAGCTCTAAATATCTAGTAACTCGATGGATAAGAAGAAGAAGAAACGAAAGAATAAGAAGAAGAAAAATAAACAAGGGTCCAAAATTCCAACTACTGTGGACATGTTGGAAAGAAACCAGTTACTGTTAATCATGTTGGGAGTGTTGATGATGCCAAGATCATCCAAACAACCCGTAATCCCAAGTACCCTTGCAGGCCTTGTAAGGATAACCATTTTATTAAGGATTGACCTAGTCTATCCAAGGTCATAGAAGCATGGTCTACAAATCCTTTCCAATCCACGTTGTTGGCCTCTGAACAACATGCTGATAACCCCTCGTCAACTAGTCATGATATAGTTGGGAAAAAGAAAAGTAGAGTCAAGTTCTCGTGTATGTTATGTGGAGGGAGTCATCTAACTCACCTTTTCCCTCGTATGAACGAAGCCTTGAAATTACTAGAAGACGTGACTATTTCACAACCCCAACTTCCAGCTGCTTATTGCAAGATTACTCTTGAACCACCTGTAGTTGATGCAATCATCAACCCGACCCCTTCATCGGTCAGTCTATTTGATCATGTAGTCAATCTGGTCACGTCCTTAGTTGAACTAGTTGACAAATTGGTTGATTTGATCCCATCCTCGGTCAATCCCACTCTCCCGCCAGAGAGTGAAACCCAAGCAGTCAATCCATTTCCACCCGTCAACCCCATTCTCCCCTTGGAGAATGAAACTTAAGTGGTCGATCTGATCTCGTCATCGGTCGATCCTACTCTCCCACTTGAGAGTAAACCCGACACTGCCCATGTTTTTCTCGTTGATACAGAATATACCGGGCCGGGGGGCATTCCTCCTTCTCCCGTGGAACCTCCTCCAAGAAATGAGGCTATCCTTTTTAATTGGGGTGTGATTATTGGACCTCGTCTTCCCTCTCACATTCCTTTCCAAATTATGGTACATGTTTGTGGTCCGGATGTTCCTCAAACGCTGATAGATGAAGGTGCGTCCATTAGTATTTTGTCCTCTTTTGCTTGGAAATCTTTGGGTTCTCCTCAACTTACCCCGGTTACGCAGAATCTATTAGCTTTTAACAAAAGAACCAATCAACCTTTAGGGACCCTTCCTCATTTTCCTGTAACTTTGGGCAGGAAAACTGTCTTTATTGACGTCATGGTAGTCCAAGACCCCTTAGATTTCACTTTACTCCTTGGGAGAGATTATGTCTATACTATGAAAGCTATTGTGTCCACTTTTTTTCATGTGATATATTTCCCTCACGATGGAATAATTGTGACTATTGATCAAATTTCATTCATCTTTTATGATTGGATGACCTCCCTAAATGGTTTTTATATGCAGACGGTATTGCCCCTGCCACAGGTCAATTATGTGGCGGTGTCTCCCATGCTTTCAACTGCTGATGAAGATGAGCCTCTTACTGTAATATCAGTCTCTTATGACTTAGATCCGGTAGTTGATATGGTGATCTCTTCGATAGGGTCTTTAGATCTTGATCTCCTTACCCCCATCACGACCCTTGACATGGTGTCCTTTCTAAGTGTGTTTCTTCTATCCAGTGAAGATCTCTTGGAAGCCATGACCGAGTTTTGTCCCTTGACATGGTTTCCTTCCAGAGTATTGTCCTCTTGGAAGCCATGATCAATAAGAGTATGAGCATTCTTTTCTGATTTCAAGCTTGTTAAAAAATGAAACCATCCTTAAGCATGATTTTTTGATTTCAAGCTCGTTAAAAAATGAAACCAGTTACGAGGATAGTTTTTGCGTCTCTGTGGAAACCTCGTTAAAAAATGAAATAGAGGTTAAGAGCATAGTTCCTGTTTCTGTGTCAAGCTTGTTAAAAAATGAAACAGAGGTTTGGAGATTGAACTTGGATTCTCGAGCATAGTTCTTGTTCCTGTGTCAAGCTCGTTAAAAAATGAAACAGATTGTTCCCCCTCTCTGTTTGAGTCAAGTCCTTCGTCTAGTATTTGAAGATTCATTTCATTCTCCTTTGCAGTTGGATGAAACAAAGCTTGGGGGGGATTTGCTTCCAGCCTCTAGACTTCATGTTGAAGTTGAGCCGCTAGCTTCTTAAGGTAGGAGCTAAGTACCAACCATGCGAATTCGTGAACCATGCATTGGGAATTCACAAGCATAGTTTTCTATGGTTCAAGCTTGTGTAAAAATGAAACCACCTACCTCAAGCATAGTTTTATATGGTTCAAGCTTGTGTAAAAATGAAACCAGGTCCAAGCATAGTTTTGTTTAGTTTTAAGCTTGTGAAAAAATAAAATATATCCCAAGCATAGTTTTGTTTTGGTTTTAAGCTTGCGTAAAAATGAAAACAATCCCGAGCTTAGTCTTTGTTCTTTCTCATGCTCATAAATACCTAAGAATGTAGTCGAGTAAACTTTTATCACTTTTCAGACTCGTAAAGGTTATATGAAAAAGGAACCCCTTGGAGTTCTCTTTAAGCTCTTTTTAGACTCTCTAAACATGAAAAGATTGTCGAGTGACCTTGTTCTTTTCACGTTCGTAAAATTATTTGAAGAAAACATTCGATATGTGGTAGGTTATCACTTTTTCGATCTCATCGAACTAATTTACGAAAAAGGAACTGAAAGAGTCATCTTTAAGTGTTTTTCAGACTCTCTAAACATGAAAAACCCCTGAGTTTTCTCTCTTTGGACTCGTTAAACAAACATCGAAAGACCCATATGGGGCCAAACCACTCCTTCCTAGGGTTCGTTAAACATACTCTGAGGGACTCATTTGAAGGATGAACTTACATTTCAAGAATATGTTATCCTCCTCAAGCTTGTGTAAAAATAAAGAGGTACTCACCAGAGATGGTGGGGGAAAATTTGGGAAAGAAATGTATCTAAACCTGTATTCTATGGAAGAGTCGCTTTTGAACATGACACCCTTTCACTCACTTTGAGTCTAGGTTGGAAAATCCACTTGTCTCTTGATCATACTACTTTATAAGATTACAAATTGGTTTGTGATCCCAGTTGTTGAGTCAGTGTTTCCAAGACAGTTGTTGTGTCGTCAATATGTTCAAAAAGAATTTCAACCCGGAAAGCCTTCTATTGCGTCGGCCATTTCTGCAGTCCTTAAGCCTTCTATTGCGTCGACCATCCTTGAGTCAGTCCTGAGTTACTGGTTACTCTGATCTACTTCAAATCATTTTACCTGTTTCACAGCATTAATGGAGGATACATTAAGGTCTTCTTGTGACGAGTATTTTCCTATCAACTTCAACTCATTATCCAAGAATTAGACTTAGAAACTAATTGGTACCTTGGAACTTTCATGCCTCAATGGCAGTTTTCCTCGCTTTCGATAGTGGGTTTTCATTATTGACCCTTGATTGGGAGATTCCGCCAAGTGTTCGACCTCATTTCATTGATTCACATTCATTGGATTGTACTAGTGTACCTTGGGAGTCATTGACATTAATGGTGATTTCCCTTGCACTTGTTAATGGTATCCACTAATGACCGGTAATCAAGTGGCTTCTACCATGTTCGACTTCGACACATGTATTCACATGGTTAGATTCGTACTATAGAGTGGTGGAGATGAAGACCCTGGATCTTTTTTGAGAGATTCAGGTTGCATTGGAGTATATTCAGTGTACTGTTACATTGATCTACATTGTATGTCTCGTGGATATGTTCAAATTTGAGTCTTTTAACACATAGATCCACAGTGTATTTTTGGTGGCTATGTTCAGATTTGAGTCATAATGGCATGGATCCATAGTGTATGTTTGGTGGCCATGACCTGTCTTACTTGACATGGATCTTCGCATGTTGGCATTTGTGCTTTGATTCATTTGTATTATGAGTATGGGAATGCCTACCTCAATGATGATATATTATTGTATTGTATTTCCTTGTTTGTTGGCAGGTTTCCGACTGGCGTGTTCCTTGTTCCCTACACACACTCGACAAAGTATTTCAGCTATCATTCTGTTCTAACTTCATACTTTGGGGGGCTCTCGGTTACACATTATTTTCGTCATCCCTATGACCGTTACTGATGTAAACCTATCTGTTGCCTTCAGAGGGGTCAGTGGCCTGAACTCCTGAAGAAAGAAGGGAGAATAACTTTTACTGAGAGAAGAAGTTATATTTTCCTTTGTAAAAACCCTATTAAAGAGGATTTCCATAGGTTGCTCTATACACAGGGTGAAGAAATGCTTGATTTTTGTAGGCTGTACTAAAGCTAGGCTGCAAATTTTCTACAGGCTGCACTATAGCTAGGGTGTGGAAGTTCCTGTACGTGGGAAAAACAAGTGTCTTCTCGATGCTTCTAGAAGGAGAAGCTTATATGGTGAGGTGGCCTCCGAACGGTTTGGATATTACTCACTTTCATGATTTAGTGGGATCATCCTAACCTCCTCACCTTATCCTCTCCAGCTTATAAAAGGAGAGGAGCTCTCATGGAGAAAGTTATTTTGGCTTATTATTGAGTTTTGTAGCTTGGAGTTTTTGGAGCTTGTATGTTGGCTTTGAGCTTTGCTTTGTCAAGATAGATTGTGAGTAGCTATCTGATCTATAGTCTCATAATCCATGGAGTAGAAGTGTGTGGGAACCAAGGAACTGTTGGAAGGAATCTGACGACATCAAGGCATCTGGTTGCATATTTCTTCTACATTCTTTAATACATATATACTTTTCTTTCCTATATGAATTTTATTTGTCCATATTGTATGATTCATTGATCACTTACATAGTTTCATATCAAATAGACTCTGTTATTCTTGTCTTCGATGGCTTGTGTTTATTTGCAGATATTTCTCCAAAAGACTCGTGACGGATCTTGGATTGCATTGGCAAAGTCGGATCTTCGATATTTAAAAGGTATATTCTAGATCCATTTCTCATTTGATAATTGAAATCTAAGGAAAGAGTAGTGTACTGTCTTGTTTTGTTCTAGTTTCGTAGTGAAGCTAGGGGGATTGATTTGTGTCCGCACTTAACAATTAGCCCGATAACAATAACATAAATTTATAATATGAATGTGCAATTCTATATTTTTATGCAAATTTGGAATAAATAGTAAATTCTGGTAAATACTAGTAAAATTCCTAATTTACCATCCAAATACCCTAATATTTGAATCATAAGATTGTAAACTAATGTATTTACAAACTAGAAATTATTTGCATGGTGCGTGAGTAACAAAGATTTGAACTC
>ML816936.1:93662-105711 GCA_009831015.1 Picea engelmannii
TCAACAGAAAAACTCAATAACAATAGTGAAGAAGGCTACAAAATCCAAATAGTAAGATGTTCGTTCTTCAAAAAGACAGATGTCAAGGCTGGAAGAGAAGAAGCATTGACTCATAAGGTTACCCAGCAGGAGAGACACAGAGGAAAAACCCAGAAAAAGCAATTCTGGAAGGTTTATTGGCCAAAGGAGGGCTGGCGCTCTATTGCCAAAGGCAAGGACCATTATAGCGCTTTGTGAAAAGATATTAGGGAGTGTTGGCGCTCTGTTAATACAGGGACAGGGGTGCCAGGTTCAAAAACTCCCAGAAATGTCAAAAAAATTCAAAAAATTGCAATTCAATTTCGACAATTAAGCTGAGTATGATGGGGTAGGGAGCCAATCAGCTCATGAAACCAATCAAAAGAGGAGTGAACCAGGTCTGAAACAACCAAGGGGTAGAACTAGGTCAACGAGGAGAAATCAAAACAAGAAGTTTCGATTTGAGGCTATCTCCCCAGTGGAGTCGCCAGTTTCTGTTGTAGGAAAATCTCCCTGTGGACAGGTAGATTGCCTCAAAGAGATTGACCCTGACTCTAAGAAAGAAAATGCTTAACGTGGACACTAACTTCCTTTCAAATCTATACAAACTAATGCATGAGAAGAAAGGAGAACAGGAGTACCTTTTTATCGACGTTTGTCCCTTCACGCTCCGAGTTGAGCTCTGATCCTTTTCTCTTCGCTGAGTCCTGTAGACAAACAAGATACGACCACTTCCTACTCTATTGATATTAGCTTGAAAACAGATCTATCTATCAATGACAAGTTCATGTAACATTAGACACAAACTAGAAAGAAACAGGCCAAGCGTGTCATATTAATGAGAATAACGACAACAATACTTACAATTGTAGATGCGAATGCGACAACTCCGTCAAGTCCCCTTCGTCTAACCCTTGCCTGAAAGATCCACAACCTGGATAACAACAACTTCATTGATCACTCTCTTCTGGCTGACTGTGTGTTTCCTATGAGATCATAGGTTTCGTGCTAGCAATTCTTTTCCCTTTCCACCATCATAGAGCCTACTTATATAGGTTAAGAGGAGCTTAACCTCTTGAGTTATCTTTACAACAAGTTGGGGAAATTCCTCCTCAGATCAGGGATCTCCTGATGAAACCAAGAATTCGAATGCAACTGCCTCCTAATCTTGAAATATCCTCCCCTTATTCTCCTCAACGGGCCAACTACTGCCTCAGATTAGGCAGCGCTCCTTCAAAAGGGGTATCAGAGCATTGTAGCGCTCCCTAAGAAGCTTGAGGGGAGCGCCAACACCCTAAAGGTGGGTAGCGCTCCTTCAGAGGGGGCAGGGGAGCATTATAATGCTCCCTGAAGCCTTATAGGGGAGCGCCAGTGCTTCCTAGGATGATATAAGGGAGTGCTCACCCCTAAAACCTTTGATCAAAAGCTCTCTTCAGGTGTTAAGAGTTCCTTGACTTCAGTTAACCAGTTCTCCTCCTCCAAACCCAATGTATGAGATGTTTTAAGTGCCTCCTTAGTGTCGTCATTAAGGTAGTATGCTTGAACAACGTTTGTGACACTTATGAACAACTTGCAACACTTGCGAAAGTTGTAAGGAAGATGTGACACTTACGACAATTGAGAGGAATATGTGACACTTATCCAGTTGAGTAAATTTGACGTGTAACACTTTGTACCATAGTGAATCATTTTTCCATGTAAATGTATCTGATGCACTGGAATCCTGTTGCAACCTTTGAATGAGAGTCCACACTTTTTCATCATTTTTCCATTCATCCCTTGCTTCTGTTATCCAATTGGGTTGGATGATCGAGATAGCACAAAGAAAGGCCTCAACATCTTCATCCTTTCTTGAGAGTGCATTTGCCACAACATTTTGCTTCCCCTTTTTATAGACGATTTCAAAATCATAACCCAATATCTTGGTTACCCATTTTTGTTGTTCTTCTTGTTAGCGTCAGAAGTCACTCCTGGATTTCTTGTAGGAGCAGAGCTCAATGCCCATCAGTTTTATGTCACGATAATTTTAATGGGTGATCGAATGGGTAGAGACTCGGGAAGATATCACTCTAACTCGGGAATTGACTCGGGTATGCAAGGAACAAAAGAGGTCTTGATCTAACTTCAGTCAGTGAATGATTTAAAGATGGGCAAGTTGAAGACTTGGTGAGAGGGGTGAACAAAATACCTCTGGCAACACCCCTTTCAACAGTTTGTAGAAGAAAAACTCTGAATGCAAGATCCTCTTGGTTTAGGGCTTCGGGAAACTGAAAGGGGGACTTGACTGGATCCTCCAATTCCAAGTCATTCAGCGCTAAGAAAATCACAGGGACTGATTAGAAACAATGCAACTGTTACAGTGATCCAACCTACATCATCCTATAACCGTTACAACTCGACTGGATCCTCCAATTCCAAGCTTCTCTAATACAGTGTAAACAAAGACGTGAAAGAAACTGACATTCATAAGGCAAGAAGTCTCAAAAGTCCACACATAACCAGAAGTAACAATGCTTCATTAAAGCTTTACAACCAGGAGCCTTGCTCAACCATCCATAATTACAAAATACCAAGACTGAGTCTATATACTCAGAAAAATTCACCTAACAGAGGTGTGCTCAGTCATCCAAGGCTTGGTGTCCCTTCAGCCAAATTCGGATGGATATTCTTCGTCAGACGCCACCTTAACTATGCATGGCTCCTGTAAGGGGAGTAGCTGAGCCATTAAGTGCCAAGCTAGCGTGTGCAGACCTCTCTGGTCAGTCGAGGACTCGGCATGGCTTCTTTGGAAAGAATTGGTACACAAGACCCTCTCAAGCAGACAGCTTGCCAGACCCTCCATACCTTATACGTAATGAATGAGGAGAGGTTTCAACCACCCCTTCTCACCTTCATTTACTCCAAGCGAAAACCAGGATTGAGGTCGAATCAGATGGCACCCGGAGATCGTGATGATCCTTTTGGCGACTAGACTTGACGCCTTTGGCCCCTTTTGCACTGCTCTTTTTATTTCCCAAGTGACCATGGGCTATGACCCTGCGTTTATTCTCAAAGGTTCTTTCGGCGTTCGTGAATAGGAAGGATCTGATCCTTCCTTATCAAAATCGCGATGAGCGAAACGTCGAGATGGCTTAATTGGGTGCCACACATCCTTCTAAGATCTAACGGTCCTGAACTCACTCGGTGATGCTGTGGGCCTGGGTCCTGGATGCTCTTGGCACTTCGCGCCTTAGGGATATGAAGGAGTTTCTCCTTGTGCTTCGAAGTCGCGATGGGCCAAAAGGTGAGGAGCCTAATCGTGCACCAGGTGTCCCCTTTGGTTGGACGGTTGAGACCGCTCCGTGATACTGCGGGCCCGACTTTGGGTGCTTTCGGTGCTTCAGGGTTCGGGGTTTCAAGATTTAGAACGACATGGAACTCTCACCCTTCGAACTCCCGAATGCCGAAATGCCGACGTGACTAGATCTCGCACCACGCGTCGTTTGGATGGACGGTTGCTATCCTTTCCTGCACACAATATGGGTGCTATCCATTGCGCTAATCTCGGCGCAACTTCGCTAACCACGATTTTCCGCCAACTGTCGATCTTCTCTTATGGATGAATCCAGACCATCGACCATATAATCTCGCCCGCTTACTTGCTTGGAAGCCTGAAACGAGATTTTTTTCGTGCTGCGCTCAGGCGCTTCTCATGCAACTTGCAGACTTGAATACTCTTGTGCCCAGGACAAGAAATGTTACTAACATTAGGCTCCATGGGGGATAGATTTGTCCCTGTGATGCTCTAAGGACTCATTTTGCAACTGCAGTGCCTTGCTATTGGGCTATGGGGTCATTTATTTAAAACTTAAAGACGGAAAGAAAAACAATATTTACAACCGAGAAAGAGCCATGTGCAGCTCACAAGAAAAATCTTTTTAGGAAATGCCCATTCACAGGGCCTTTGAAAACTTATTGATCCTTCAAATCCAGTACCCTGTAGGTGTTATTCGAGAATACTTCGGATACTTTGAAAGGCCCGATCCACAGGGCTTCGAATTTTCCATGCTTGCCTTTGTCTTGTTTAGGAGCATCCCATTTCAGTACCAGGTCTCCTATCCGAAACTCTTCCTTCTTGGCCTTCTTATCAAAAACCTGCTTGATCCTTTGCTAATGGTCCTGAATTCTACCCATCACCTGCTCCCTGGCCTGCTGGACTTCCACTAGCTGATGAATTCTTCTGATCATGTCGTCAGGCTCCTCTTGATGATCCTGGAGGAATTTTGCTATAGGAATGGCTAAATGAGAAGGAAAAATAGCCTCTGCTCCATAGACTAATTGGAAAGGAGATACGCCTATACATCTTTTCGTGGTCACTCGATCGGCCCATAGAGAAAATTTCAATCTTGAATGCCAGGCCTTCTTGTTGTCTTCCAACAGTCTTTTGATGATCCTTATTAGGCTTTTGTTGGAGGACTTTGCTAAACCATTGCCCTGGGGATAGTATGGGGTGGAGTGAATCAGTTTGATCCTGATTTGCTCACAAAACTTGGCTAACGGCTTAGCCCTGAAAGAGGCTGCGTTATCAGTGACAATCCTACTTGGGCAGCCGAATCTTGTGATGAGGTCCTCCAAGAATCCAATGATTACCTTGTGGGAAGCACTCCTGGTGGGGATAGCTTCAATCCACTTGGTGAAGAAATCGGTAGCAGTCAGGATCCATTTGTGCTACCCACTGGAAGCAGGGTGAATTTCTCCAATGAAATCTAGGCCCCATTGCTGGAAAGGTCCTGAAACAACCACAGGATTTAACAGCAAAGATTTGAGTTGTTGTTTTCCTACAAATATTTGACATTTGATGCAAGCTCTGACCCATCTGCAGACGTCGGTGAATACTAAGGGTCAGTAGTACCCAGCCCTGAGGATTTTGTAGGCTGTGGTTTTCCAGAAATGATGCCCCCCACATAGGATGTCATGAAATTCAACCATGATCCTATCAGCCTCTTGCAGATCTACACATGTCAAAAGCAACCCTAGAGGGTCTCTCCAATATCGAACTTGATCGATAAGGTAGTATCTGACTGCTTTGAGCTTCGGAGCTTTTGCCTTGTTTCTTTGCAAGTTGTATGGAGGCCGCAACTCTTGCAGAAAATATATGACATCCTTATACTAGGGACATCGAGCCAATGGGGGCTCCCTTTGAGGGTTTATTTCAGACAACCGACCCTATTGAATTCCTGAGCATTCGTTGAGGAAACTTACCCCCAAAGCTTGGCAATTGGCTTCAGCCAACAACTTGGCTAAACCTTGACCTTTGATCAATTTGGTAGGCTTTATTTCCAGGTCAAATTCTAGAATCTTGGCTATCCACTTACTCCTTCTCCCGTCTATGTCAGGTTGAATAAGAATGTCTTTAACAACAGCTGAGGGGACATAGGCAATGATTTTTGACTGCAGGACATAGATTCTAAATGCCTTGAGAGCCTTTATCAGGGCATAGGCCTGCTTCTCCATAGTGTCATATCTGACTTCGACATCCCTCAATACTCGGCTGAAATAGGCAACAGGTTGCTCTAGCCCAACCTTGTTTGTCTGTAATAAAACAACGGCCACCATGTCAGGTGAGGCAAAGGAGAAAATAAGGAAATCCTTTGAGTAATCGAGACTGATAAGCACAAGGGATTCAGTCAAGGCCTTCTTTATTTGCTCAAAGGAATTTCGCGATTCAGAAGTCCACCTCACTTCATTTCCTTTCCTTAACATGGTTGTTATAAGTTTTACCTCCTCAGCAAAGTTAAGGAACAAATCTCCTCAGAAAATTAATCTTACCAAGGAAAGATTGGACCTCCTTCCTGGACCTCGGGATGGATAAGGCTTGTATTGCCTCAACTTTGCCAGGATTGATCCTGACTCCTTCCGCTGATACTATGTGGCCTAGTAATTTTCCCTCCTGCATGGCGAACAAAGATTTCTTGGGATTCAATGAAATGCCAAAACTCCTGCATTTCAGGAAAACATTCCTAAGATGAAAACAGTGTTCTTTATCAGATTTTGAAAATACTGTGATGTCATCTAGATAGATGACCACAAATTTATCCTTTTCCCCAATGAAATCTATGTCCATGGCATGTTGAAACGTTTCCCCTGCATTCATCAATCCAAAAGGCATCTTGGTATACATGAATGTGCCCCATGGAGTGGTAAATGTTGTCTTTTCCCTGTCCTCAGGCAGAACAGAGACTTGATTGTAGCCAGAGAAACCATCGATCATGGACATCCTGGATGCCCTTGTTACCCTCTACAGTATATGTTCCATCTTTGGCAAGGGGTAGTTATCTTTTCGTGAGCTCCTGTTCAGGTTTCTGAAGTCTACACAAAGTCTGATTTCTCCATTCTTTTTCCTTACTGGTACCAAGTTGGCCACCCACTCCGAATATCTCAGTGGTATGATGATCTGGGCCTGTATCAGCTTCTTCACTTCCCTCTCCATAATAGGCAACAACATAGGATTGATCTATCTTAGATTCTGCCTAAATGGCTTTGCCTCCCTTTTCAATGGGATTTTATGCTCAATGACAGAAGTGTTATATGTTTTGAGATCTTCATAGGTCCAGGTGAACACATCAGCAAATTCCTTCAAAAGTCCAGCGTATTCAGACCTCTGCTCCTTTGTCAGACTTTTTGACAATTGTACATACTTGGGCTCACTCTCAATGCCAATGTTGCACTGAATAGTACCAACATCATCCTCCGAGATTTCCCCTTTTAATGACACATCATTTCTATAAAAAATCATTTCCAAAGGAACCAGTCCCCTTGGAATATGGTTGTTGGGGAGCTGCACAATGTTACGCTTTGCTATTTTACTCAGAAACTTACCCCCATCAAGCTTTTCTTCAGAGACAAAGTCTTGGTCAATATGCATCTCTGAAAATTATTCAACGGTCTCCAAGAATCTTTTGACCTCAAGATCATCCTCGAACACTTTCTAATGCTTGACATTGTTAGGTATGGAGGGCCTGTATTTTACTTCTACATCGTATCTGAATTTGGGTCGCAAGGGCACTTTGAAATTGCTTGCTGATGTAGCCAAGGAATATGCCACTATATTCTTCTCTCTTGGGATGAAAGAGATGTTAAATGTTGAAAAGAAACTGTCAATTAGGTCCCATACCTCATTTCTGTAACTTCCGAGTCGAGGATGCTTAGCCTGATAAGCATTTCTGATCTGTTGTACCACCAACTCTGCATCTCCGAACACTGCTACCTCCTGAATTCCCATTTCCTTCATGGCTCTTAATCCTAAGATAAGAGCTTCATACTCTGCCACATTGTTGGTAGTTTCAAATTCTAATTTGTATGACAGGGATATGGTTTCCTGAGCAGGTGACACAAAAAACACCCCAGCACTAGCACCTTCCCTGGAAAAGGCTCCATCAAAGAACATTTTCCAGACGGGGGTGATGGAGGGAGGAAATTTATAGGAAGTGGTGGGCGGCTTTCTAAGTCTCAGAGGAGGCTCGGGAGTGTTAGTGAGTTGTAGTACACTGGAACCTAAATTAGTGTCCAAGGAAAAAATAGGATGGTTGGTAGGGTTGGTTTCATCACTGATTATATAGGCCAGTTGGGCTTCCCTGTATATCCTCCTATGTTCTCCTCCAAACACTGGGATAGTAGCATATGTGAGGTCCATCTGTAAAGTTCCCCCCAGACTTTTTATCCAAGATCTTGATAACAACATACCAAACTTGAGGGGGACATCAACCACTACAACATCCATGACCACACTTTTCATGGGCAACTGAAACAAGGTCACGACCAGGTCTTTGACACTTTTCATGGGTGACTTCTAGCCCTAACTCTTCCATTATAGTTTTAGGCATGAGGTTGTGAGAAGCCCCCAAATCCATCAGGTAGTTGTGTAGTACCTTGTCATGTATGTTCAAGGAATTGTAGAAGGGAGGGGATGAGTCATTTCTGTCTTCTACCATAGGACCTAGAATAACTGCAGGCTTTTCATCTTGCAAATTGATGGAGTATGTGGGAAGGCATGAGACCTCAGACTGTAAAATCTCAGAGAAGCGTTTCTTGAACCCTTCATGTTTAATCAATTCTGTCAGGGGCACAGGGATTCTGATCTTTTGAATCTCATGCTCGAAATTAAAAGAAGATGTAAGCTTCAGAATTTCTCTTATTTCGGGGACATGATTCTGGACTATGGGAGAGAGGGGTCGGGGCTTCTTACCTATGTGACTGACCGCTACTTCATTAGTAGGTTTCCTTGTTCTAGTGGACTGCTCAAGAACATCAGGTGCTACTGTCTTTTTCTTAGACCTCAGATCATACCTGCTTTGGTTGCCACTAGCCTTGTCTCCCTTGCTCAGTTCATTTAGCTGGTTGTCCATGAGAGACTCCTCGTATGTTGATTGAGTGAGATGAGGAAAAGGAGGAGTGTCCCCGAAGCAATGGATTTCAGGATCAAGCTCCTTTGTTTCCTCTTCTTCCCCCTCGGCCACAAAATTGTTTTGAAAAGGGGCCTGAACTTTCTGGTCTTCTCTGTCTCTTCCCCTCTCTCTTTGCACAGTCGGGGAAGTAATATTGTTTGGCCTCCTGAAAAGTCCTTTGTTTTCTATGTTTTGAGGGCCCTTGTATGTTGGTCTCCCCTCCACCTTCATTCTCTCCATCTCTACAGACAGAGACTTCACCATCTTGGTCAGTTCGTCCACTTGAGGGTGGGGCACCGATGGGCCAGAAGTTGAGGTTTTTGACCTTCCCTTTCTTCTGTCTGCATCGGCCTTGTTCCTTAGTCTATCAGCTACTAATACATTGGATTCCACTTCTATGGCCGCATCTTGCATTTGAGCTAAGGAGGTGGCTCTTCTTTCTCTCAATAAAAGACAGAAATCGGGACCAAACACACCAGCATAAGAAATCTTGGCCGAGGCTTCTGGGGGTTTTATTTCGGCAGGAATTTTATTATACATCTTATTGAATCTTTTGGAGAAGTCAGAGACAGACTCTCCTTCCATCTTCTTCAAAGACCTTAACTCTATCATGTAATACATGAAATCCTTCCTATCTCCCCACTGCCTCAGGAAAACACTATCCAGGGCTTCGATCCCAGCAATAGATCCGGGGGCCAATCCTCTAAACCATTTCCTCACCTCACCATCCAGGCTCTGGATGAAGACTCTCATCCAGACATCTTCATTTTCAATGTTCAGGTTGTTTGCATAACTGTAGAAAGTAGCCAGGTGCTCTTCCACAGTTATGTCCCCTTCCCCAATGAACTTGGGCATATACTTCAAGTAATCTCCAGCAGGGAGAGGATTCATAGGATGGGGTAGGATTAAGGGATCATATCTGGCAATGACTATGGAATCCATTCTATTTAGAGGGGGATTCACACCAGCCATAGGAATATTAGGTGGAGGAGAACTTGGAGGAGAAGGGGTTCACGAAGGGGCTACTGGGAATGAGTCTCGGAGTGGAATGGGAAAAAAAGGGGATTTAAGGAGAAGGCTAACGAGCTTAAGTCAGCAGATGCTCCTGCTTGTGCAGGAGTGGTAACAGTAACAAGAGGAGGAGTGGTAAAGATAGGAGTGGGGAAATCTTCTACGGTCCTGGGTCTATGCCAAAGTACAAGTTCAAAGGAGAGGGGAGTGACAAGGGTTTCTCCCTCCAATCCCAGACTAGGAGGGGAAAACTCAGCAGGAACACTCCCAAAATTCAATACATGGGAAACCTCAGAAAAAGGTCAGTTAAGAAATTGAGGAGGAGAAAATGGAGTTCCTAGAGAAGGAGATGGCGGATTACCTGGTTCTATGGTGGAATCTTCTTCTTCAGAGGCCTTTCCTTTTTTGAGAACCACCTTCGGATCAGTTTTAGGTGTAGATAGAGGCAGTTGTGGATGGGACCACGTGTGTCTGCCTCTGAAAGACACAATTAGCACGGGAGGTTTGCCACAGTGGAGTCGTCACAATGGAGTCGCCAGGTGCACAGTAGCAATCTTCAAAGGCTCTGATACTCGATGCACCTTCAGAATCAGAGGCTCAATGTCGTTCAATCTTGGGGGAAATTTTCAACTTCGTCCCCGGCAATGGCGCCATAAATGTTAGCATCAGAAGTCACTCCTGGATTGCTTGCAGGAGCAGAGCCCAACGCCCATTAGTTTTATGTCATGATAATTTTAATGGGTGATCGAATGGGTAGAGACTCGAGAAGATATCACTCTAACTCGGGAACTGACTCTGGTATGCAAGGAACAAAAGAGGTCTTGATCTAACTTCAGACAGCGAATGATTTAAAGATGGGTAGGTTGAAGACTTGGTGAGAGGGGTGAACAAAGTACCTCAGGAAATAGACCTTTCAGCAGTTTGTAGAAGAAAAACTCTGAATGCAAGATCCTCTTGGTTCAGGGCTTCGGGAAACTGAAAGGGGGACTTGACTGGATCCTCCAATTCCAAGTCGTTCAGTGCTAAGAAAATCACAGGGACCGATTAGAAACAATGCAACTGTTACAGTAATCCAACCTACATCATCCTATAACAGTTACAACTCGACTGGATCCTCCAATTCAAAGTTGCTCTAATATAGTGTAAACAAAGACGTGAAAGAAACTGACATTCATAAGGCAAGAAGTCTCAAAAGTCCGCACATAACTAGAAGTAACAGTGCTTCATTAAATCTTTACAACCAGGAGCCTTGCTCAACCATCCATAATTACAAAATACCAAGATTGAGTCTATATACTTAGAAAAAATCACCTAACAGAGGTGTGCTCAGTCATCCAAGGCTTGGTGTCCCTTCAGCCAAATTCAGACGAATATTCTTCATCAGATGCCACCTTAACTGTGCATGGCTCCTGTAAGGGGAGTAGCTGAGCCATTAAGTGCCAAGCTAGCATGTGCAGACCTCTCTGGTCAGTCGAGGACTCAGCATGGCTTCTTTGGAGAAAATCGGTACACGGGACCCTCTCGAGCAGACAGCTTGCCAGACCCTCCATACCTTATACTTAATGAATGAGGAGAGGTTTCAACCACCCCTTCTCACCTTCATTTACTCCAAGCGAAAACCAGGATTGAGGTCAAATCAGATGGCACCCGGAGATCACGATGATCCTTTCGACGACTAGACTTGACGCCTTTGGCCCCTTTTGCACTGCTCTTTTTATTTCCCAAGTGACCATGGGCTGTGACCCTGCGTTTATTCTCAAAGGCGCTTTCGACGTTCGTGAATAGGAAGGATCTGATCCTTTATTATCACAATTGCGATGAGCGAAACGTCGAGATGACTTAATTGTGCGCCACGCGTTCTTCTCAGATCTGACAGTCCTGAACTCACTCGGTGATGCTGTGGGCCTGGGTCTTGGACGCTCTTGGCACTTCGCACCTCAGGGATATGAAGGAGCTGCTCCTTGCACTTCGAAGTCGTGATGGGCGAAAAGGCGAGGAGCCTAATCACGCACCAGGTGTCCCCTTTGGTTGGACGGCTGAGACCTCTTCGTGATACTATGGGCCCGACTTTGGGTGCTTTCAGTGCTTCGAGGTTCGAGGTTTCAAGATGTAGAACGACATGGAACTCTCACCCTTCAAACTCCCGAATACCAAAACGCCGACGTGACTAGATCTCACTCCACGCATCCTTTGGATGGACGGCTGCTATCCTTTCCTGCACATAATATGGGCGCTATCCATTTCGCTAATCTCGACGCAACTTCGCTAACCGCGATTTTTCACCGACCGTCGATCTGCTCTTATGGATGAATCTGTACCGTCAACCATATAATCTCGCCCACTTACTTGCTTGGAATCCTGAAACGAGATTTTTTTCGTGCTACACTCGGACGCTTCTCATGCAACTTGCAGACTTGAATACTCTTGTGCCCAGGACAAGAAATGTTACTAACACTTCTGAAGATAGTCTTTGTTCCAGGAAGTATTTAAGACTATCATGATCTGTTTTGACCTTGAAGTGCCTACCTATTAGGTAAGGACACCATTTCTTCAATGCATGTAGTATTGCCATCATTTCCTTCTCATAAATGGGTTTG